>JAMPIV010006608.1:0-260676 GCA_024509875.1 Oreohelix idahoensis
TTGTCAGTCCTGATTCAACCAAATAGAGTCAGGACAACATAAATGGTAAAAAAATTATCGTTACACAAAATTCAACCACTGACTTACTTAAGATAGTCTTTTAAAGTGTAGTTTGTATGTGATTGTTGTAGTATTGTTGCGTTGAGTTGGATAATAAAATAGTTGTTTATATATTTAGTTGTCTAATGCAACAGTACACTACATATTCATAACCCTAGACACCAAACGTAGTCATCATACATTCTAGTCAAAGAATAAGTCTGAATGAGATCATAAAGGTGGTAGCAGAAAGGTACCCTGTACACTTACCATAATAATTTGTTATATTCAGGGACCTTCACAGCTGACCTCATTCAGTACACTAAGAGTACATAACAACAACATTTCTTAACATCTAATCCACCACATATATTGGGTAGCTCGATTCCGGGATTTTAAATTCTTATAAATTATATTAGGGTCTCAGGTCCCGGGAAATTTTAAATACCTATAAAATAAAACTAAAAGTATTTATTTGTGGAATTTAAATAGTGGTTGAGCTATCAGTGCCTGTGGTTGTCCTTAGTCATAATTAGGACTTGTTAGTCACAATTAGAAATTTGTCTAGTTAGAAATTTTAAAGGTTTGCATAGTACAGAATGGCTGATCTGGCAAAGTTTCGATCTGCTGCCGTGCAGACTGCTAAAGAGATGGGCATGGATGGGCCAGAGCTGGTCCAGTATGTAACCTCAGAATGTGACAAATTTATTGAAAGAGATAGGGAAGATAGGAAATTAGAAGCAGAAAGAAAATTAGAGGCTGAAAACGAAATTAAGAGGTTGCAGATTGAGGCTGACGCTAGGGCATTGGAGGCGGATAGGGAGGCGGAGATTAAAAGGCTCCAATTAGAAGAAAAAAGGCCGAAAGAGAAGCAGAGGAAAGAAGATTAGCTACAGAAAGAGAAGCAGAGGAAAGAAGATTAGCTACAGAAAGAGAAGCAGAGGAAAGAAGATTAGCTGCAGAGAGAAGAAAAAAAGGCTGAAAGGAAGGCAGAAGATAGGAGATTGCAGAGGGAGCACGAGTTACGACTAAGGGAGTTGGAATTACAAGGCCATGCTCCTGAAAATGGTGCCAGCCCCTTTACCTCCGATGCCACTGCTAGTCAGGGAGCCTCAAACTCAGCTATGAGGTTTCATTTAGACCATTTTGTTGAGAAAGATGATGACATAGAAAATTTCTAGGTAGGTTTGAACTTTTGGCTACCACGTATGGGTTAGAGAGAGAAAGGTGGAGCCTAAAGTTATCCCAGGGTCTCAGGGGAACAGCTTATGAAGTTTTTGCCAAAATGAGCAGGGATGACCAAGACAATTATGACATGTTAAAGCAGGCTCTTTTGCTAAGGTATGAAAAGAATGGAGAATTTTACAGAAAAAAAATTAGGAATGCCAAGCTACTGTCGGGTGAGACCTATCACCAGTTCTCTGCACGGTTAGGACTGTTGCGCACATATTCTTTTGTGTGACGCACAGATTACTGTTGACACGCATACAAATGTAAAATGTAATTATTTGTCTGATAAAAATATATTTATCTTTGAATTCACGATTCTCAGTCTAAGGGACAGAACTCAGATTAGTCGATGTGTATTCATTCTATGAGTTATCTGTTCTTGTATCTTTCCTGAATATCGAACTTGGCGTATGAATCTAGACTTATGTCATATTTTGTGTCTGGTATAGCCAGAAACAGATTATTCTTGCTTAGGTTTATGCAGGGATGTTTATGATCCGAATCTATGTTTACTCCTTGTCTGTTTGAGACGATTCGGTCTTATATCGTGTTATCTTTGTATGTCTATGTCGGACTATTTTCCTTGTACTGTACTTTGGGGTCAACCACTTTCGGCGCATGAAGATACGTGAGAGAGTGCTTCGGTGATGAAGAAACCTGGCGGATGTCATGGCTTTAGACCTGTCCAAAGTCTGTGATCTCTATGATTTATTATGGGAACGAAGATAGTTTCTTCTAGGACTGTTAGGTCTATGAGTTCCCCAGTGTTGATTCAGTGACGCCAGGAGAGCGTTTGTGTTTGCTAGTGTATTTCCTATGCCCAGGTAAAAGAACATTTTACTGAACTTTTTCGTCCTAGGCTTAATTGGGTAGATGTCTACATTAGGATTATCCATATCCAGATGTCGGGATGATATGTTACCTAGCAGCACTGTAGATGATTGTATGCAGCATTTAAGATGAAACAATATGCTGATTCTTGTAGAAACATTTGTGTTTATGAATAAAGCTTCTATTGAAGATTTGCTATACATCTGTATAGTGAGCGATGCTCAAAAGGGAACCAGAAGCCATTTTGGATTCTAACTTTTTGTCGATCATCAATCAGAGAACGGGAATGCCCCTTATTATCAGGTGATGATTAAGAGATCACAGTTATAAAGAAAACCCAATACTGGTGGGTTAACATTATCTTCAGATAGATTTGCTGTACTTTACCTAAAGGAATCTTCGCTAGAAAAGAGGTTCTGTTTAGGAGTCATACTTGAACAGTATTTATCAACTGACACGCTTGGTCAGTAAGGCCTGATGATTATATTGATAAACAGTGGAAATCTAAGTGCTTGTCTACAGATGTTCCATTGTGATGTTATTCAACATGAATGCTAACTTAAGATGGTAGACCATTGATCAACAATATGCTATTTATGTCGACCTATGTTGCTGTAACTATACACGTACTGTCTAAGTGTGTGCGTCCTATTAAACAGTATGGAACGACCACAGTAGTCCAGCCATCCTTGACTTCCACCTGTGATTGGAGTGAGTGTCCTGTAAACCTGTCGAACTGTCATCCATTCGCGTTTTGTCATTATTGATGTTCACACTCACCCATTGCATCAGAATATACGCACTTAACAGTACACCTTGTCAGGGCCCCAACAGTCGGTAACCTGACCCATTTACAGAACATTGTGACTGGACGAGCAATATCACAAAAAAAAAAAAACCAGTCCATGTCAATTTGGTGCAAGAAACAAGCTTTATCAATGTGGTAGGCCAGCTTTCTGGGTCAATCTGCACAGTGGACATTTTGGGAAGTCAGCTACTGAGACCAGACCGTTTCCTGTGGCCTGATACGACACACCAGCAGTACAACTCTACAGTCGATGTCAGCATGACCTGCCCTATCGATCGTATGCAGTAAATAGGTCAGCGCTCGTTGAACAGACGGTGTTTACATAAAACAAACAGCATTACACATCAAAGTTGGAGCATATATTTGACTGTGTTTGCGAAATGTACAGTGCAACTGAAGCGAGAAGTCCTACTTGTGATTCTTAGGAACTGTAAACGGTGGATTTTCCTGTACTGCCATAGTTTGTGTTGAACTTTAATAATTTAAGCCAGAATTAATTGTTTAATAAAGTACCATAATACAGTACCATTATAACTGAGCCTCCTATTTGCAACACATTCTATCTGCAACACATTTCATTATATTATATATATTTATGCTATATGTATATTTATTTTTACATGTTTATATGTGATATTTGGGTATATTTCTGTGGGCGGTTGGTGAGGCGACTAGTATAGGGTATTGTTACGTGCAGTCTTTGATATCTTACAATATTATACATTGGTATTCTTGTTATCTTCGCAAATATTTTGAAAGCAAAATAGTGCTTAAGGGAAAGTCATTATTGTGTTACTTCCCTTGAAAGTTGTGTCGGCTCTTTCGATCAAACTCCGCGGATAAATCCATTTTACTGCGATTTATTCGTTGTTTGGGTAATAATAGATTGTTCTTGCTTCAGAATATCTATGGCCTGAATTTATGTGTATTGTTTGTCTGAGTAGGACGAGTCTGTCTTATATCTGTATATCTTTACATATCTAAGTCGAACTATATGTTCTGTTGTCTCTAGAGAGGTCAAAGGCTATTCGGCGGAAGTGTCGCTAGAGTGTGGTGTGATTTGGCTTCGTCCTGATAGGGACTGTGTTTCCTATGTCGGCCTGTCGCCGGGGAAAAAGTGATCTCAGTATTTGTGGGGAAAGTGATAGTCGTCTAGACCTATCGTGTATGCTTTACCCCAGTGTTTATGCGTATTGCCAAGGAATGGCAGTTTCATATTTCTTATACCAAGGTAATCCAAGATACTTTTATGAACTCTCGTACGAAGCCACCATTTTCGATAAGAGAATATATTTGACTCGATGAAAACGACTTCGATTCCTAGCAGCACTATATTCTGTAGATTGCAGTCAATTGTTCATGATCAAATCTACAGAGCAATGCAATGTTTTATGAATGACTAACTTTAGGACAGATTCATTATCTGTATCCAAACGTGAGTGACAGCTCACGAGTGAAGCCATCTTGGATCCAAACATGTAGTGACTTTCAAGAAGAGAAAAGGGGATGCCCGTATTATCGCTTGTTTAGTCCAGAGATCACTGCTACACATGAGAACCCATTGCTAGCGGTTCAATATTATTATATGGAAAAATATGTGCTGAACATTATGTGGGAGAATCGTCGCTAAACGAGATTAGGTTTAGAAGCCATCTGAAATATTGTTTATAAGCTGACGTGCTCAGTCAGTGAAGTCAGATGATTTATATGTATGGGCGATGCTGAGGGCTTGGCTACTGACAGTCCATTATAATATTAATCTACATGAGTGCCCATGTAACATAACATTGCAAGACCAGTTATCCACTGTACTATGATGTATTATGCCAACCTGTGATTTGTCACTATCTGTGCTGTCGAGTGTGTACGTCCAATTAAACTTTAGAAAAGGTACACAGTCGTTGGTGTCGATGACTTCCAGTCATACATGAGTGTGAGAAAAGAACATTTGTCAACAACACGAACCCTTATCATCATTCGCACATTGTACACTCAATCCATGTCTACACACCACTGCGTAGGTCAAGTTGACATTCCATACACTACAGTGGAGCAAGCAACACCATAGAGATCTTATCAACTGATGATGATGATGATGTCTGCTTCCATCCACTTATATCTATCTTTTGGTGGATATCATTAACGGGAATAAAAAATCCAACATTATCAACTTTATCAACTGGTGGACCAGCTTTCTGGGTTTGACCTCGCAGAAGTTCAGAAGTCAACAGATTACCGATACCAGACCGTTTCCTGTGGCTGATACGACACACTTGCAGTATTGGTTTGCTCTTTGTCAACACTTCGTCACGTGACCTGTCAGGTGAATGCAGTATGTAGGTCAGCGTTGTTGACATTTTTTACATTAGACATTACAGAGTTTCACAGAACAGTTGGATCAATTCTTGTCAATGTTAACAGGAAGACAGTATTTGTGAACTAAGAAGTCCTATTTTCATCGATGGATCTTCTTGTTTTCCATATATGAACTTTAATATTTAAGGCCAGAATGTTTAATTGAATAAAGTGGCAGTTTGTTTGTTTTCATAAAAATAACTTTGCCATTACTGTAAAACTGAGCCTATTTTGCAACACATACTATCATACACATAATTTATATATATTTATGTTTACATGTTATTTGTTTGTATAGTATGTTAGTTTCTATGTCAGCGGGTTGTGTTTAAGGTTGGGCGGCGTCCTCACAACAGAATATCCCACGTCATAGAGGGTCCGTTGTGGGCGTTTTCTATAGGTGCAATTTTCTTGATTGAAAATTTGCTGCGACAACTGTTGCTTTTGTGTTAGCTGTGAAGTCTGTAATTATTGTTATTTTTGTAATATTTCTTTGTTCTTTAGTTTTGTTTTGATTTGTTTGTAATTTGTTGGTCTAACCTTTTCTATCTTTCAGTTCTATTCACAATTTATATTCATATATTGTGACGTCATTTGTGTTGTTATTCTTTGCAGATTCAGTGATTATTTTCATTGATTTCCCTATTTGATTTATTTTGATTTCTGCAAACGTTCTTGTATTGTCAGTCCTATTTGTACTTTATGTATTCTGTTGGTTGACATATGTTTTATATAGGTATATTTCATAAGACACAATTGCCTGTGCACTGCACTTGGATTATGGTATAAACCAGTACCTGATTATTATTACTATTATACAAGACCTTATTAAAGGCTTGTGACCCACAGATATTGGGATAGTATACTGATTAATCAAGTCATTGAGAACTTGTGGTATTATTATTGGTTCAGGTGATTAGTATTATTGTTAGACATCATGTCTACTTTAGAATACTTCATTACACAAGGGAAAGCCCTTGATAAGACTGGTCAACAATTAGAACAATGGGCAGTTGCTCAATATGACAAAGCATTAGCTGCAGAAGAGAGAAGAGCTATGGCAGAAGAGAAAAGATTAGCTGCAGAAGAAAGAAAAGCTATGGCGGAAGAGAAAAGATTAGAAAGAGAAGCTGAGGCTGCTGCTGAACAAAAGAAATTGCAGATGCAGGTGGAGGAAAGGAGATTTGAAGCTGAACAAAAAAAATTAGAAAGAGAAGCTGCGGCTGAACAAAAAAGATTAGACAGTGAAGCTGAACAAAAAAGATTAGACAGGGAAGCTGAACAAAAAAGATTAGACAGTGAAGCTGAACAAAAAAGATTAGACAGGGAAGCTGAACAAAAAAGATTAGACAGGGAAGCTGAACAAAAAAGATTAGACAGGGAGGCTGAACAAAAAAGATTAGATGCTGAAGAGAAAAAAGCAATAAGAGAACATGAATTTGAGTTGGAGAAATTGAGATTGACAAGTATGAGTAATGTTAATCAGGCATCTAGTGGTAATGGTAAACCTTCTACTTACAAGGTTAAGGTTCCACCGTTCAATCAGTCCAGTGACGATATTACATTCTGGCTGGATAGATTTGAACGTTCTTGTCGTACACATAATGTGGATAAATCACAATACGCTAATCAATTATCAGAAAACTTGAAAGGTGAATCTTTGACTAGATTATGCCTTGTAGGAGAAGCAGATAAGGATAATTATGATGTCATTAGGGCGGCTTTGATAAAAAAAAAATATCAGCTAAGTGAGGAAGGCTATCGCCTTTTATTTAAGACGATGGTACCTGAGACGGGTGTAGAATTCTCAGAATTCACTGCAAAGGCACGTCTCACAGTTGATCGTTGGATTGAGCTTTCCAAAACAGAAAAAACGTATGAAGGACTTATGGATTTGTTGCTCAGAGATAAGATTATGTCATGTGTGAACAAACCTTTCCTTGAATTTATACATGAGCGTAAACCCAAATCTCTAAAAGAAATGGAAGAATATTGTTCCCAATATGTCACTGCACACCCCGACGTGACTTTTGGCAACACTAAGATTAAGGAGAGTATGCCAGTTGCTTCAGCAACACCATACAATCCCAATTATTCACACAGATTTCAGGGACCTCAAAACAGATTTGATAAAAAAGGTAACCATAATAGTTATCAAAACCAAGGTAACCAATCATTTCAGGGTTCTTCTTCAAAGAACTGGAGACGACCTGATAGCTCTCGACACAGGGGTGGTCATAATTATAGGAATTTCCGTAGAGGAAGTAATTATAGAAACTATCAGGGTTATCCGTCTTGGAGTCAACAAGATCATAATTACAGAGATACTCATTATAATGAATATGATAATGGTAACCAAGGGAACTATGACTCAAACCCAAATAGGGGTTACAATAGAGGTAACAATAACTACAGAGGTGATAATAACCGAGGTAGATCTCAAAACAAAAGACATAAACCACATTTTCAGGCAAACTCTGTACAACAAGAGTCCAATGAAGCCTATAAACAGAGTAAAGATAATAATGATGCTAGTAATATGGCATGTGCCGCTTTTGATTTTGGGAGAGCATCTCAGTGCCCCCAATGCAAAACGTTATTTGAGCCAACCACAGTGTCTACTTTAAGCTGTGGCCATCCTCTTCCTGCTCTTCCAGCATCAGTCGCGCATGATGGAAGAGGTTCTCTTGTCTTACATAAGGGTTTAGTGAATAACAATCCAGTCTCTGTGCTATTTGATTCTGGATGCACCACAATTGGTGTTAGGCAGTCACTCGTAGATCCTTCCCGTGCCACTGGACAAGTAGTCAAATGTGTAACATTTGGCGGCACATTAGAGAAATACTCTACTGCTATCATTAGGATTGCTACTCCTTTCTTTACGGGAGATGTACACGCATGTCTTCTTCCGAATCCGATCGCTGACCTTATCATCGGTCGCATTCATGGAGTCAAGGAATGCACTCCGCAACAAATTTCCACGTGGGAAAGGCAAAACATGCAGATTGCTAACGCTGTAGTCACTAGAGCTCAGGCTCTTAATGTGCCTCAAACTTCATCTATTGAAGATAATGAAGTGCATAACCAAGATAATCCCTTGGTAATTTCTCGTGACTCGTTTATAAAACAGCAAGAAGATGATCCCACTCTGAAGAAATTCTTCATTCTTGCAACTAAAGGTGATCCGAATAAAGACACAAGTCGTAAATCGTGGATTACAAAGAAGAATGGCGTACTTGTACGTATGGTTCAAGACTCCATTACGTCAAGTCATTCTCAAATCCTGGTTCCCAAGAATTTGAGAGTTAAAATTTTGCAGCACGCTCACGACTCTCAGTGTGCTGGACACATGGGTTTTTCCCGTACTAAGTCAAGAGTCCTTGCGGCTTTCTTTTGGCCATTGGTAAACAAGGACATACGTATTTATTGTCGATCTTGTAAAGTATGTCAGGAAGTTAAGTCCAAAGGTCCACGGCATGCTGCACCCATTCAGGCGGCGGACATTCCTATTCGGCCGTTTCAAAAAATGGCCATAGACATAATTGGTCCATTTAAGATCAAGTCTGCCAGAGGACATCAGTTTATCTTGACGTGTGTTGATATGTGCACACGTTGGCCAGAGGCTATTCCTCTGAAGAGCATTACTACTGCTGATATTGCAGATGCTCTTTGGCTTATATTTTCTCGTCTGGGGTTCCCCGGAGAGATATTGTCAGACCATGGCACCCAACTAATATCAGATACCATGTCTCAAGTAATGTCTACTCTGCAGATAGATAGATCTTTAAGTAGTATCTACCATCCAATGTCTAATGGTATGGTCGAACGCCTTAATAGAACACTTAAAAACTTACTGGGGAAGATAACTGAGGATCATCCTCAAGACTGGGACAGAGTTTTACCTGCGGCCCTCTTCGCTTACAGAGAGGTACCCAATGAACATACGGGATTTTCTCCCTTTGAACTCGTCTTGGCGCGCGTCCGCGTGGCCCTATGTCGTTGCTTCACGATCTCATAACATCTGACAATATTGACGATGACACAAAGTCATCCTACGAATATGTCATCGCGTTGAGACAAAAAATTATCGAAGCATGCAAATTAGCAACTTCTTCTTCTGAATTTGCGAAACAGAAGGCAAGGCAATTTGCCAATAAGAAGAGATGCTTACGACAACTTTGTCCTGGTGACAAAGCATTTGTATTACTACCTTGTAGGGAAAACAGATTACTTATTTCTTGGAAAGGTCCGTACGATATAATATCGAAAATTTCCGATGTCGACTATCTTGTCGATATTGATGGGAAGCATAAAACCTTCCACATCAATATGCTTACTGAATTCCATGAACGTCCGGATTATTTGCAACCCATTTTCCAAGCAACGGACAATTCTCCAGTACAACATGGTCATTACTCATCACTGTCCGTGATACAGGATGAGGAAACAAGTTTTTCAGATGTAAATCTTCCTCTTCCAATGATCCCACTTCATTCCAGTGAATCATGGAAGAACGTTACTGTCTCTCCTGATTTGTCTCTAGGAGAACAGCGACAAGTTTCAACTATGTTGCAAACATTTCAGGATGTACTCACTGACATCCCTGGACAAACGAATGTCATTCAACATGACATTGTTCTAACTGACCATACTCCTATTAGGGTTAGACCTTATCCTATACCTATACATTTTCAAGCACAGGTCGAGAAAGAGTTGGATGAGATGATAGATTTGAAAATAATCGAACCATCCACCTCTGCATATTCTTCGCCGATGGTTATTGTGCGTAAAAAAGACAATAACATACGTCTTTGCGTTGACTATCGAAAATTGAATCAAGTAACGAAGTTCGATGCCGAACCTATGCCTTTACTGGAAGAGCTACTTACTCGACTCTCCAAATCTCATTTTTTCACTAAACTTGATTTGTCTAAAGGATATTGGCAAGTTCCTTTATCTGAACGCGCCAAACCTCTCACGGCTTTTTCAACACCTAGAGGTTTGTTCCAATGGAATTTTATGCCTTTCGGTCTTATGAACGCACCAGCTACGTTCGTACGCATGATGCGCCGAATCCTATCTTATCGGTCAGATGTCATTGCATATCTAGACGACATCTGTCTTTTCAGCGATACTTGGGAAGATCACTATTCAGGGTTAGATGAATTGCTGTCTACTTTGCGTGAGCACAACCTGACAGCGAAACCCTCTAAAGCCTATATTGGTTTTAGCGAAATTTCTTTCCTAGGCCACCGAGTTGGTCATGGTTTCCTAAAGACAGAGGACCATAATACTAGTAAGATACTTAACATCTCAATCCCTAAGACTAAAAAACAGGTGAGAAGTCTGTTAGGTCTTATTCAATTTTATGGCAGATTCATTCAGAATCTATCTTCTATCATGGCACCTCTCTGTTAACACTTCTAAAGAAAGGTTCGCCTAATGTGGTCCACTGGTCTCAGGAATGCCAATGCTCTCTGGATAAGATTAAAACACTGTTTTCAACACCACCTATTTTGGTGCTACCCACTAAAGATAAGACATTCGTTCTTCGTAGTGACGCTTCATCCACTGGGATTGGAGCGGCACTAATGCAAGAGTACTCTGGAACTCTGCATCCTGTAATGTATATTTCCAGAAAACTTAATGCGGCAGAAAGGAATTATTCGGTTTTAGACCGTGAGCTATTAGCTATGGTTTGGTCGATCCTCAAACTACAGAGATTCCTTCTAGGCGCACATTTCATAGTAGAAACCGACCAAAAAGCTCTTACTGCTATACAGAGTAAGAATTTGAAGAGCTCGAGGTCTACTCGATATGCAATTGCTCTTCAACCTTTTCATTTCTCTGTGCGAGCTATTCGTGGATCAGATAATGTGATGGCAGACATTCTGTCAAGATGCCCACATGATTCCACATAACTATTAGGGCTTAGACTTCTTGATATGTCTAGTTCTATAGTAGTTCCTTTTCTATATCATGATAGATACACATTTGTAATTTAATAATATAATGATTGTATCACTACATAGCGGTTCATGGATGTTTATTCACCGCTGTGCTTTGATGATTTTTTCTTCATAAATCATAAATTTAAGATATCTAATACGAAATGATGATATGATTTTTTTTAGGCATTGTGTAATTGCCAGAATTGTATTATACTTTGATGACACCTTCCTGGAAAAATATACTTGTAGAGAAATAATTTCTCTCAGTTTATGAGACACATTCTCACCAGTCGCTCCATAAGTCGACTTAGCCTCATATTAGGCGTTATAGGTATTCCTGATATTTTCATCTGCGCATTATTCATGCGTTGTGAGCCTATTGTACGTTGCTCCTAGATGTATTTAAAAAAAAAAAAAAAATGTTCCATTTTTTTTTTCCCGGGAGGTGTGGTAAGACTGTTACGTGCAGTCTTTGATATCTTACAATATTATACATTGGTATTCTTGTTATCTTCGCAAATATTTTGAAAGCAAAATAGTGCTTAAGGGAAAGTCATTATTGAGTTACTTCCCTTGAAAGTTGTGTCGGCTCTTTCGATCAAACTCCGCGGATAAATCCATTTTACTGCGATTTATTCGTTGTTTGGGTAATAATAGATTGTTCTTGCTTCAGAATATCTATGGCCTGAATTTATGTGTATTGTTTGTTTGAGTAGGACGAGTCTGTCTTATATCTGTATATCTTTACATATCTAAGTCGAACTATATGTTCTGTTGTCTCTAGAGAGGTCAAAGGCTATTCGGCGGAAGTGTCGCTAGAGTGTGGTGTGATTTGGCTTCGTCCTGATAGGGACTGTGTTTCCTATGTCGGCCTGTCGCCGGGGAAAAAGTGATCTCAGTATTTGTGGGGAAAGTGATAGTCGTCTAGACCTATCGTGTATGCTTTACCCCAGTGTTTATGCGTATTGCCAAGGAATGGCAGTTTCATATTTCTTATACCAAGGTAATCCAAGATACTTTTATGAACTCTCGTACGAAGCCACCATTTTCGATAAGAGAATATATTTGACTCGATGAAAACGACTTCGATTCCTAGCAGCACTATATTCTGTAGATTGCAGTCAATTGTTCATGATCAAATCTACAGAGCAATGCAATGTTTTATGAATGACTAACTTTAGGACAGATTCATTATCTGTATCCAAACGTGAGTGACAGCTCACGAGTGAAGCCATCTTGGATCCAAACATGTAGTGACTTTCAAGAAGAGAAAAGGGGATGCCCGTATTATCGCTTGTTTAGTCCAGAGATCACTGCTACACATGAGAACCCATTGCTAGCGGTTCAATATTATTATATGGAAAAAATATGTGCTGAACATTATGTGGGAGAATCGTCGCTAAACGAGATTAGGTTTAGAAGCCATCTGAAATATTGTTTATAAGCTGACGTGCTCAGTCAGTGAAGTCAGATGATTTATATGTATGGGCGATGCTGAGGGCTTGGCTACTGACAGTCCATTATAATATTAATCTACATGAGTGCCCATGTAACATAACATTGCAAGACCAGTTATCCACTGTACTATGATGTATTATGCCAACCTGTGATTTGTCACTATCTGTGCTGTCGAGTGTGTACGTCCAATTAAACTTTAGAAAAGGTACACAGTCGTTGGTGTCGATGACTTCCAGTCATACATGAGTGTGAGAAAAGAACATTTGTCAACAACACGAACCCTTATCATCATTCGCACATTGTACACTCAATCCATGTCTACACACCACTGCGTAGGTCGAGTTGACATTCCATACACTACAGTGGAGCAAGCAATACCATAGAGATCTTATCAACTGATGATGATGATGATGTCTGCTTCCATCCACTTATATCTATCTTTTGGTGGATATCATTAACGGGAATAAAAAATCCAACATTATCAACTTTATCAGGTATACCGAGTCATATTGGTCCTATATTAGTGTTCTGTAGGGAGCAATTTTCTTAATTGAAAATTTGCATGCAACATCTGTTGCTATTTTTTGTTAGTTGTGAAGACTGTGCTTATCGTTGTTTTCGTAATATTTTTTCTGTTTTTCAGTTTTGTTTTGATTTGTTCGTATTTGTAGATCTACCCTTTCCTAAAATTTAGTTCTATACACATTTATATTTATACACTGTGACGTCATTTGTTTTGTTTATTCCCTTGCAGTTGTCATCACAGATTCTGTGATTATTTTCATTGATTTCCCTATTTGATTTATTTGATTTCTGCAAATGTTTTCGTATTGTCTTTCTTATTTGTACTTTATGTATGTGGTTGGTTGACATATATTATAAAATATAATTGATCATACACTACTGTGCAGTGAACTTATTAGAAAGAATCAACTGAGAATTAATTGCTGTTATTTTAGGTACACAGTTGATTATACAAGACCTTATTTAAAGGCTTGTTTCCCACAGAGATTGGGATAAAGGAGCTGATTATTCAAGCTATTAAGAGCTTGTTTCCATTTATTTGGAGATAGATTTCATTATTGCTATTTCAGGTATCTAGTCACATATTAGTATACATTATGTCGACTTTAGATTACTTCATTGAGTTAGGGAAATCCCTAGGCAAGACTGGTGATAAGTTAGAGGAGTATGCTACCACTCAATATGAAAAAGCACAAAAATTGGAAATTGATAAACTGAAAGCTGAAGAGAAAAAACAAAAAAGTGAGGATAGAAGATTGGAATTAGAATTTGAACAAAAGAAATTGCAGATGCAGGTTGAGGAAAAGAGATTCCAAATGGAAATGGAAAAACAAAACAAAGAAGCTGAACAAAAAAAGATTAGAAAGTGAAGCTGAGGCTGAACAAAAGAGATTAGACAGTGAGGCTGAACAAAAGAGATTAGACAGAGAAGCTGAACAAAAGAGATTAGACAGAGAAGCAGAAGCCGAGGAGAGAAAGGCAAAAAGAGAACATGAGGAAAAACTGTTAGCATTTGAGTTAGAAAAATTGAAATTGACAAATATGGGTATTGCTAATCAGTCAACTGGTAATAATGGTAAACCTTTTACTTACAAGGTCAAGGTACCACCGTTCAATCCTTCCAGTGACGATATTACATTCTGGCTGGATCGTTTTGAACGTTCTTGTCGAACTCATAATGTGGATAAATCACAGTATGCTAATCAGTTGTCAGAAAATTTGAAAGGTGATTCTCTTACAAGTTTAAGTTTGGTTGAAGAGACTGACAAAGATAATTATGATGTTATCAGAGCAGCTTTGTTGAAAAAATATCAATTAACAGAGGAAGGTTACCGTATTTTATTTAAGAAAATGGTACCTGAATCAGGGGTAGAATTCTCAGAATTCATTGCTAGGACACGTCTTACATTTAATCGTTGGATTGAGCTTTCCAAAACAGAAAAAACGTATGAAGGACTTATGGATTTGTTGCTCAGAGATAAGATTATGTCATGTGTGAACAAACCTTTCCTTGAATTTATACATGAGCGTAAACCCAAATCTCTAAAAGAAATGGAAGAATATTGTTCCCAATATGTCACTGCACACCCCGACGTGACTTTTGGCAACACTAAGATTAAAGAGAGTATGCCAGTTGCTTCAGCAACACCATACAATCCCAATTATTCACACAGATTTCAGGGACCTCAAAACAGATTTGATAAAAAAGGTAACCATAATAGTTATCAAAACCAAGGTAACCAATCATTTCAGGGTTCTTCTTCAAAGAACTGGAGACGACCTGATAGCTCTCGACACAGGGGTGGTCATAATTATAGAAATTTCCGCAGAGGAAGTCATTATAGGAACTATCCAAGCCATCCATCATGGAGACAACAAGATCATAGTTATAGATATACTCATTATAATGAATATGATAATGGTAACCATGAGAACTATGACTCAAATCCAAATAGGGGTTACAATAGAGGAAACAATAATGATTACAGAGGCAATAATAATCGAGGTAGATCACAATACAAAAAACATAAATCACATTATCAGGCAAACTCTGCACAGCAAGAGTCACACGAAGCCTATAAACAGACTAAAGATAATAATGACGCTAATAATATGGCATGTTCCGCTTTTGATTTTGGGAGAGCATCTCAGTGCCCCCAATGCAAAACATTATTTGAACCATCTATGGTGTCCACTTTAAGTTGTGGCCATCCTCTTCCCGCTCTTCCTGCGTCAGTCGCGCATGATGGAAGAGGTTCTCTTGTCTTACATAAAGGTTTAGTAAATGACAATCCAGTCTCAGTTCTTTTTGATTCTGGATGCACCACAATTGGTGTTAGGCAGTCACTTGTAGATCCTTCTCGTGCCACTGGAAAAGTAGTCAAATGTATAACATTAGGCGGCACCTTACAGAAATACTCTACTGCTGTCATTAAGATTGCTACTCCTTTCTTTACAGGAGATGTACACGCATGTCTTCTGCCAAATCCGATCGCTGATCTTATCATCGGTCGTATTCACGGAGTCAAAGAATGCACTCCACAACAAATTTCCGTTTGGGAAAAACAAAATATGCAAACTGCTAATGCTGTAGTCACTAGAGCTCAGGCTCTTAATATGCCTCAAACTTCATCTACTGAAGATAATGAAGTGCATAACCAAGATGATCCCTTGGTAATTTCTCGCGACTCGTTTATAAAACAGCAAGAAGATGATCCAACTCTAAAGAAATTCTTCACTCTTGCAACAAAAGGTGATCCGAATAAAGATATAAAGCGTAAATCTTGGATTACAATGAAGAATGGCGTACTTGTACGTATGGTGCAAGACTCCGCTAAGTAAAGTCATTCTCAGATTCTTGTTCCCAAGAATTTGAGAGTTAAAATTTTGCAGCACGCTCACGACTCTCAGTGTGCTGGACATATGGGTTTTTCCCGTACAAAGTCAAGAGTTCTTGCGGCTTTCTTTTGGCCTTTTGTGAACAAAGACATACGGATTTATTGTCGATCTTGTAAAGTATGTCAAGAAGTCAAATCCAAAGGTCCATGCCATGCTACACCTATTCAGGCTGCAGACATCCCTATTCGACCATTTCAGAAAATGGCGATAGACATTATTGGTCCATTTAAGATCAAATCTGCTAGAGGACATCAGTTTATCTTAACGTGTGTGGACATGTGCACACGTTGGCCAGAGGCTATTCCTCTGAAGAGCATTACTACTGCTGACATTGCAGATGCTCTTTGGCTTATATTTTCTCGTCTGGGATTCCCCGGAGAAATATTATCAGACCATGGCACCCAACTAATATCGGATACCATGTCTCAAGTAATATCTACTCTGCAGATAGAGAGATCTTTGAGTAGTATCTATCATCCTATGTCCAATGGGATGGTCGAACGGATAAATAGAACACTCAAAAACTTACTAGGGAAGATAACTGAGGATCATCCTCAAGATTGGGACAGGGTTTTACCCGCGGCCCTCTTCGCTTACAGAGAGGTTCCCAATGAACATACAGGATTTTCTCCCTTTGAACTTGTCTTTGGCGCGCGACCGCGTGGCCCTATGTCTTTGCTTCATGATCTCATAACCGCTGATAATATTACCGATGACACAAAATCTTCTTACGAATATGTCATCGCGCTGAGACAAAAGATTATCGAAGCATGCAAATTGGCAACTTCTTCTTCTGAATTTTCTAAGCAGAAAGCAAGACAATTTGCCAATAAGAAAAGAACCTTACGACAACTTTGTCCTGGTGACAAAGCATTTGTTTTGCTACCTTGTAGGGAAAACAGACTTCTTATTTCTTGTAAAGGTCCATACGATATAATCTCGAAAATTTCCGATGTTGACTACATTGTCGATATTGATGGAAAGCATAAAACCTTCCACATCAATATGCTTACGGAATTCCATGAACGTCCGGATTATTTACAGCCTATTTTCCAGGCAACGGACGATTCACCAGGCCAACATGGTCATTACTCATCACTGTCCGTAATACAGGATGAGGAAACAAGTTTTTCGGATGTTAATCTTCCGCTTCCGATGGTTCCACTTCATTCTAGTGAATCATGGAAAAATGTTACTGTCTCTCCTGATTTATCTCTAGGAGAACAGCGACAAGTTTCGGCGATGTTACAAACATTTCAGGATGTCCTTACTGACATCCCTGGACAAACTCATGTCATTGAACATGACATTATTCTAACTGACCATAATCCTATTAGGGTTAGACCTTATCCTATCCCTATACATTTTCAAGCACAGGTTGAGAAGGAGTTGGATGAGATGATAGATTTAAAAATAATTGAACCATCCACTTCTGCATATTCTTCGCCGATGGTTATTGTTCGGAAAAAAGACAATAACATACGTCTTTGCGTTGACTATCGCAAATTGAATCAAGTTACGAAGTTTGATGCTGAACCTATGCCTTTACTAGAAGAGCTACTTACTAGGCTTTCTAAATCTCATTTTTTCACTAAACTAGATTTGTCTAAAGGATATTGGCAAGTTCCTTTATCTGAACGCGCCAAACCAATTACGGCTTTTTCTACACCTAGATGCCTTTTTCAATGGAATTTCATGCCTTTCGGCCTTATGAACGCACCAGCTACATTCGTACGCATGATGCGTCGAATCCTATCTTATCGGTCAGATGTTATCGCGTACCTAGACGACATCTGTCTTTTCAGCGATACTTGGGAAGATCACTATTCAGGGTTAGTTGAATTACTATCTACTCTACGCGAGTATAACCTGACAGCGAAACCCTCTAAAGCCTACATTGGTTTTAGCGAAATTTCTTTCCTAGGCCATCGAGTTGGTCATGGTTTCCTAAAGACAGAGGACCATAATATCACTAAGATACTTAACATCTCTATTCCTAAGACTAAAAAGCAAGTACGAAGTCTCTTAGGACTTATTCAATTTTATGGAAGATTCATTCCGAATCTATCCTCTATCATGGCACCTCTTTCTACACTACTGAAGAAAGGGTCGCCTAATATGGTCCACTTGTCACAGGAATGCCAATCCTCTTTGGATAAGATTAAAACGTTGTTTTCAACACCATCTATTTTAGTGTTACCTACTACAGATAAGACATTTGTTCTTCGTAGTGACGCTTCATCCACTGGGATTGGAGCGGCACTAATGCAAGAGTACTCTGGAACTCTGCATCCTGTAATGTATATCTCCAGAAAACTTATTGCTGCAGAAAGGAATTATTCGGTTTTAGACCGTGAACTATTGGCTATGGTTTGGTCAATACTCAACTACACAGATTCCTTCTTTGCGCACATTTCATAGTAGAAACCGATCAGAAAGCTCTTACGGCTATACAGAGTAAAAATTTGAAGAGCTCGAGGTCTACTCGATATGCAATTGCTCTTCAACCTTTTCATTTTTCGGTACGAGCTATTCGTGGATCAGATAATGTGATGGCAGACATTTTGTCTAGATGCCCACATGATTCCACCTAACTGTTGGGTCTTGGACTTCTTAACACTTCCAACTCTACAACAGTTTTTCTTTTCTATATCAAGATAAATACACATTGTAATTTGTAATATAGTGATGGTATCACTATTATCACTACGTTCATTGATATATATATTCACCGATACTCGTTGATGATTTTTCTTTTTTGTCAATGATGTACTTATAGTGCTTAAATATAAAATTGTTATATGCATTGTGTCATTGCCAGCATGATAGTATACGTTGGTGGCACCTCCCTGGAAACATTTATGCTTAAGAGAAATGCTTTCTCTGAGAGGTTGAGATGTATTCTCACCAGTCGATCTATATTTCGACTTTGCCTTAAGTTGGCTTATAAATTCCAGATATTTCTCATCTGCGCAGTATTTGTGCGTTGTGAGCGTATTGTATGTTGCTCTCAGATGGAAAAAACATGATTTTCATTTTTTCCCGGGGGGTGTGGTAGTCTGTTGCGCACATATTCTTTTGTGTGACGCACAGATTACTGTTGACACGCATACAAATGTAAAATGTAATTATTTGTCTGATAAAAATATATTTATCTTTGAATTCACGATTCTCAGTCTAAGGGACAGAACTCAGATTAGTCGATGTGTATTCATTCTATGAGTTATCTGTTCTTGTATCTTTCCTGAATATCGAACTTGGCGTATGAATCTAGACTTATGTCATATTTTGTGTCTGGTATAGCCAGAAACAGATTATTCTTGCTTAGGTTTATGCAGGGATGTTTATGATCCGAATCTATGTTTACTCCTTGTCTGTTTGAGACGATTCGGTCTTATATCGTGTTATCTTTGTATGTCTATGTCGGACTATTTTCCTTGTACTGTACTTTGGGGTCAACCACTTTCGGCGCATGAAGATACGTGAGAGAGTGCTTCGGTGATGAAGAAACTTGGCGGGATGTCATGGCTTTAGACCTGTCCAAAGTCTGTGATCTCTATGATTTATTATGGGAACGAAGATAGTTTCTTCTAGGACTGTTAGGTCTATGAGTTCCCCAGTGTTGATTCAGTGACGCCAGGAGAGCGTTTGTGTTTGCTAGTGTATTTCCTATGCCCAGGTAAAAGAACATTTTACTGAACTTTTTCGTCCTAGGCTTTAGTGGGCAGATGTCTACATTAGGATTATCCATATCCAGATGTCGGGATGATATGTTACCTAGTAGCACTGTAGATGATTGTATGCAGCATTTAAGACGAAAGAATATGCTGATTCTTGTAGAAACATTTGTGTTTATGAACAAAGCTTCTATTGAAGATTTGCTATACATCTGTATAGTGAGCGATGCTCAAAAGGGAACCAGAAGCCATTTTGGATTCTAACTTTTTGTCGATCATCAATCAGAGAACGGGGATGCCCCTTATTATCAGGTGATGATTAAGAGATCACAGTTATAAAGAAAACCCAATACTGGTGGGTTAACATTATCTTCAGATAGATTTGCTGTACTTTACCTAAAGGAATCTTCGCTAGAAAAGAGGTTCTGTTTAGGAGTCATACTTGAACAGTATTTATCAACTGACACGCTTGGTCAGTAAGGCCTGATGATTATATTGATAAACAGTGGAAATCTAAGTGCTTGTCTACAGATGTTCCATTGTGATGTTATTCAACATGAATGCTAACTTAAGATGGTAGACCATTGATCAACAATATGCTATTTATGTCGACCTATGTTGCTGTAACTATACACGTACTGTCTAAGTGTGTGCGTCCTATTAAACAGTATGAAACGACCACAGTAGTCCAGCCATCCTTGACTTCCACCTGTGATTGGAGTGAGTGTCCTGTAAACCTGTCGAACTGTCATCCATTCGCGTTTTGTCATTATTGATGTTCACACTCACCCATTGCATCAGAATATACGCACTTAACAGTACACCTTGTCAGGGCCCCAACAGTCGGTAACCTGACCCATTTACAGAACATTGTGACTGGACGAGCAATATCACAAAAAAAAACCAGTCCATGTCAATTTGGTGCAAGAAACAAGCTTTATCATAGACAATTATAGGGCTCCACAAAACTCTAACAGATTTGACAACAAAGATCAGGGAAACAAAGGTAAGAAACATTTTGATAGGCCACGCAATGATTATAGAAATAAAAACCCACAATTCAATGACAGAAAATATGAGGAAAGAAAACCTTTTCATAAAGGTAGATTATATTGTAGATGGTGTAAGATGGACAACCATAACACCGAAAAGTGTACTAGGAAACTACTTTCCTTCGCTGCAATGAAAACGGGGAAAAAGGGAGTAAAGGCAAACCCTACTAAACAGCAGGAACCTTATCACCCCCCATTGTGTGAAGAATTAATATGTAATGGAGTCACCATAGGGTGCTTGTATGATACTGGATTGGATTATGATTCAGTTGTGAGTTCTCACCTGGTGCAAGCAGATCAATACACCACAGAAACAGTGGAGATCCAGGCTGCAACCAAGGACGTAGCGACCATGACACTTCCCATCGACAGGATAAATGTAAAAACGCGATATGTGGAAGGAATCATCAAAGCAGCAGTGATAAATGAACCAATCTACCCTTTGATATTGGGGTGTAGATATGTCATCTTGGGGAATCCCAAGAGACCTGTGATCATGGCAACAGTGCAGACCAGATTACAGTCCAAAAAGGAGGAGAAAAATCCAATAAATACCCATCCAGATGAGATGAGGAAGGCGCAGGTTGAGGATAAGACCCTCAAGCCTTGTTTTAAGAAATTGCCCAAATGTCATACACCTCCAGGCAAGGGAGACTTCTATATGAAAAATAAACTGTTATATAGGAAGGCTGGAACTGGATCCAATGGTAACGGACAGCTGGTCCTTCCAAAGGCATATAGGGCAGATGTAATAAGGAGCTTACATGTTGGAAAAGATGGGGACCACGAGAAAGTAGGTACCATCTGCCAAAAATTTGCTCAAAATTATTATTGGCCATATGTAATGGTCATCGTTGAAAATTTTTTAGAAGCATTTATCATATTGCATGAGGGAACACCCACAAGTGGGAAAATAATAATAAGGACCTAGAAACGCCACGGGGCAAACTTAGGCCTGAAAATAAAAATAAATTTAAAAATGTAGACAAAGTGGAATGGGAACCCCCTTTTCCCACACAGTCTTTACTTGAATGTATTAATATGGCAACTATGTGTCGAGGGCCAAAATTGGTTGTATCCCAGAATAAGCCGACAATCCCTCGGTCGGAATTATGTGTACTGGAGGAAGAAAAAAGAGAGAGGAGATCTCTCACAAGGAAATTAAAGTGGGAAGAACCCCAAGAAAAGAATTGGTAGTGGACGATTTGTGAGTGATGATAAAAGGCAAAAACGTCCTCACTATAAGGCTTCCAATGTAAAGGACCTGACAGGTGCCAGGAAACATAAGCATGTAAAATTAAAAGTCCATATGTAGCCTTATTAAGAACGTGGACTGATGATAAAGCAGAAGAAAATATTACCTCATCATATCAATATGTGAACGAGCTGACCACTCGTCTTAAAACTGACTGGAAACTTGCTAATGATAATTTGAGACAAGCCAGAAAAAACATGCTGCCTATTATAATAAGAAGGCGAAGGATAGAGATTTAGCTGTGGGAGAGAAGGTGCTCCTTCTATTATCAGGCAGTAGTAATAAGTTACAAATTGGATGTCAAGGTCCATATACAGTTCTAGAGAAGGTGTCTAGAACAAATTATAAGATAGATACAAAGGGGAAAGAGAAAATCTATCATGTGAATCTCCTGAAGAAATATCTGGAAAGAGAAAATCAGGACGAGACACACTTACTAACCTTGTCCATCGCAACGGGAATGAAAAACGAACCACTCACCTCTCATGAATATCCCCTACATCCCTGTGAGACAGCCGCACAGGTAAAAATCAGTAACCACTTAACGAAAAATCAGAGGGAGAGAGTTCAAAAGGTTTTGAATGATCATACAGATGTGTTAACGGACAGACCGGGGCATACGAATTTGTTGGAATATGATATGAAACTTGTAGACCCATTACCAATCTGTATGAGAGCCTATACGATCCCGTTTGCAAAGGAGACAGCTTTGAAGGGGGAGATAGATTATTTGTTGAAAGAAGGAATTATTTCACACAGTGAATCTCCGGACAGTTCTAGTGTGGTTCTGTTTAGAAAACCCTCTGGGGAACACAGACTGTGTATAGATTACAGGAAACTGAATGCTGTCACAGAAGGTCAGGTGGATCCATTACCTGATACAAACCAGCTGTTTGCTAGGCTGAACAAAGCCAAATATTTCTCTAAGGTGGATCTGAGCAAAGGCTATTATCAGATTCCAGTAAAACCTGAGGTTAGACAGTATGTGGCCTTTAGCACCTCGGACGGACATTATGAATTCAACATATTGCCTTTTGGGTTGAAAAATGCTCCGAGTGTTTTTTCTAGAATGATGCGAAAATTGTTGGATTCCCTGAATAATCCATGTATCACGAATTTCATGGATGATATTCTCATCGCTACAGAAACATTTGAGGAACACATTAACTCTCTGAATATGTTGTTGGATAGACTCAGGGAGGCAAACTTGACGGCTAGACCGACCAAATGTTGTATTGGATGTAAAGAGTTGGAATTCTTGGGACACACAGTATCTCAGAAAAGCATGATCCCTGACCCCAAGAACTTGGAGAAATTGAAGAAAGCTCCGAGGCCACAGACAAAAAAGATGTGAGATCTTTTGTCTCGTTGTGTGGTTTTTACCAGAAGTATATTAAAAATTTTAACTCGATGTGTGCACCACTGACGGATTTAACGCGCAAAGGAAATCCTGATAAAATTACTTGGTCCGCGCAGTGTGAATCGGCCTACCAAGAGTTAAAAGAAAAACTCACAAGCAAGCCTATATTGAAATTGCCCGACTTGAGTCAAGACTTTGTTGTGAGAACGGACGCGAGTAACGTCGGATTAGGGACAGCCCAATTACAGAGATCCAATTCACTTGATGGGGAATTAAACCCAGTTGCTTATGCTAGCCGTAAGCTGAACACAGCGGAACAAAAATATTCAACTAGTGAAAAGGAATGTCTGGCTTTGATATGGGCGATAAAGAAGTTCCAGATCTATCTCTATGGTAGATCATTTAAGATCCAAACAGACCATAATCCACTCGTATTTCTGTCGCAAGCAAAGCATGAAAATGCTAGATTATTACGTTGGTCATTGCTCTTACAGCCATACCAATTTATCATAGAATATATCCCCGGGTCGGAAAACGTAGGTGCCGATTTTTTAAGTAGACACCCGTACGACGAAAATCAGAGTAGTCACCAGGCATAATGATTTAAATTTATCTCTGTGTATTTCGAATTATGAACTGACATTAGGTAGTCTGTTCTAAAGTGGGGAGATGTGTGACGATATTCTAAATACAATAGCTAAATTAAATAATATTATAGTGCATAAGTCAAAAATAAGATAGAAAATAAAAATTGAGTCCAGCTCCTTCGTCCACACGCCAGCCGGTATAAGGATTTTGATAAACCTTATAGCCGAATGAAAGATACTGTCTTTTCGAAATTCGTCCTTGAGATTAAATGTAACACTTGTGCAAGTTCAAGACGATAGAGTGATCGAATACAAGAAAAGGAGGGGAGGGATAGAAAGACAGAACTTAGGGGACGCCGTCTCGCGTTGATTTCACAAAAGCCAACTAGCGCGTCATAGCCTTGGGCGATTTTCAAATTACGATACAAAACTAAAAAATGTTCGTCAATTGAATCATGAAAACAACCTTAGCTCTTATAAGGAATGACGTAATTCTAACGTACTACGGGCAAGTCTCGGATTTAGTTTGAAAATAGTTAGAAAAAGAAGTGAACAGGTGGTAGTTTCTAGATTTGAACGACTAACATAGAAAAAAATATGGAATTATGAACCATAATACATAGGGCCATAAAAATTATATATTCGGATGCCTTATGACCTTCTGAGCAATAATATGGTGTCAGTTAAGCACTAGTACAATAAATAACCAAGATATTGGCAAAAATACTATGTATTGTAAGATGGACTGACGAAAACAAAAATCATGCCTGCTTATTTTTTTCATAGCATGTTTTGAAAAAAGCTTTTGGGGAAATGAGGACTAAAAGGTACCTATGATTTGATTGGCTGTAGTTTAAAGAAAGACTAGATAGGATTGGTTGACCTAAAACTAAAAATATATTTGCAGGAGTAAACATAGTAGTTGGGAGTTTTTTTTTTTTAAGTTTGATTCAAATGTGCATGGTCAGATTGGCCAATGCATTACATATTATCGAAAAACGTAGACTGCTCGTTGCCATTTGGAGAAAAATCTTTGATAAACAAGGAGCGATGAGAGCAGGCTTGTGCTTTTAAAACTAATAGAAAGCAGTCTGGACAAGGCAGATCTAAAGTGTGCCGTAAATTGTTTGCCAGTCATTGTTCGCTTGTGTATAACTCATTGAAATCTGTGGTAAGAATGATTTTATTAACCTTTCATTTAAAATAAAGTTTGAATGTGAGATATTAACATACGACTGTAAGTAAGTGAGTCGATGGCAGACTTAGGCAAAGCCTAGAGATTGATCCATCATATGATAGACTATCAGAGAGGTGTAGTACTACAAGATTATATATGATTGTCATCAATGAGCATAACACCTATCCAATGGTATGAAAAAAGATTACTGCTGGAATTGCAGAGGCGTTGTAACCATTAGGGGAGAGGAATACTGGTATACATTGTCACGTCAAAATATAATGGTAAAATAGGTTGTCATCAAGAGCTGACCCTATTCGTTTGTTTGTACTGTACCTGTAATAAATTGTGGAATATTATTGTATGCTTGTTATAAAGAAGGATGCATAACCTTCTTATTTCAGGGTTTTTTGTGGCCCTGTCATTAACGTAATACCAAGCTCGTGGGAACTGATTGATTCCTGACACTGTTTGCATATTTCGGGCACGTGCTGGATGCCATTGCCTTTCAATAAGTGGAACAGATTGTCCAGCGAGCCTAGGAAAAGATCTACCGGTGTTATCCTTCGAAGATAAGGGCCTGTTCAGCACCAGGAAGCTCAACCTCTATGAACTCTAGTTTTTAAGAATAAAGACTGAAAATATTAATTAAAAAAATTCCACCTGTGACAAATGAAAAGCAAATGAATTATAGGGAGGGATGTTAACCAACAACCTACCATTATATATATATATATACCAGTATTAACCTAATTTAGAAAGCTACACCTACACACTTTTATTATAATAATATTTGTATTATGGACAGAAGATCCATTGTGTAAATTGATTATTGTAAATAATTACCTTGATTTCACTTTGATTGTCAGTCCTGATTCAACCAAATTGAGTCAGGACAAAATAAATGGTAAAAAAATTAACGTTACACAAAATTCAACCACTGACTTACTTAAGATAGTCTTTTAAAGTGTAGTTTGTATGTGATTGTCGTAGTATTGTTGCGTTGAGTTGGATAATAAAATAGTTGTTTATATGTTTAGTTGGCTAATGCAACAGTACACTACATATTCATAACCCTAGACACCAAACGTAGTCATCATACATTCTAGTCAAAGAATAAGTCTGAATGAGATCATAAAGGTGGTAGCAGAAAGGTACCCTGTACACTTACCATAATAATTTGTTATATTCAGGGACCTTCACAGCTGACCTCATTCAGTACACTAAGAGTACATAACAACAACATTTCTTAACATCAAATCCACCACATGAAGCCTAATGTTATTATTTGAACCTTGTCACGCCAGATATTTCATTAATAAATAAACTTGTTTCAAAAGGTCAAGATAGACCCATATCAGAAACTGCCGTAGGGGAGTGAAGTGTTAGAGACATCACTATACTAAGTCCCGCATCGAGAGGTGGTGGTGACCAGATTTCTTCCTCACTGCCTTTTATTTCCCTAACTCAAATGCAAATTCAAGTACCCATTTACAGCTGGGAAGACTGAAGCGTGTAGATACCGTGAATCGAACCCGGCACCTTTGCCGCGAGAGACTAGCGCTCTACCACTCTGCCAATCGGACGCTTATACTTGTTTACATATATGTAACTTTCAATCCCTACTGTAATTTTGATTGCGTAGAAGTTTATGTTTGCGCCCCTACGAATACATTTTATATACCTATATATCAATACGTCTATTTCTATATCTTGCTGAATTCCATTCAGCTTGAGGCCAGTCGTCTATAAGCCTATTGCCATTACACAGCCCTACCAAAAAAAAAGTTTTTTTGGTGCCAAACATTTTACTCTTGATTGTACATAAATGAGGCCTGCTCAATCCAAATATCACATTTACTTGTCTGTAGCAGCTCTAGTTTTTGAGATACAGACATTTTTGTATTTCATTAATACAGGGTGACCCAAAAAAACGGGCCCGCGCGCGCACTTATTGTGCGCGCGCGGGCCTGTTTTTTTTTTGGGTCACCCTGTATTATTACAATATTTTCTATATAAGGCTATGTAAAAAAAACTATTGATGTCTAGTCCTTTACAAAAGAAAACTGCTTGTTTACTCTCAGTTTCAGTTTTCCAAGAATCTTCCCAGAATTGCCTTTTTTAGATTTTAAGCCACTGCATGCATGTTAGTATGCTACTTATTTTATTACACTTCTAACAGAGAATGGCATCATCGTCAAGAAGAGCATGTTTTCTTTTACTGCATTTATTTTCTTATATTTGTGGAGAGTACACTTTCAAAGAAGAACATAGGAAGCATATTACTGTTTTTGTGAAAAAGGCATACTTTGCTTACTTTAAAGTAAAACTAGGTGACCAGGACAAGTCTTGGGTTCCTCATATTGTTTGCAAAACATGTGTTGAACACCTGCGACAGTGGACTTGTGGGAAAAGAAAATGTTTAAAATTTGGAATTCCAGTGGTTTGGAGAGAGCCCAAGAACCACTATGATGACTGTTATTTCTGTGTTGTGAATATTAAGGGAATTAATGGAAAAAAATCACAAAAAGTGGAAATATCCAGATTTAGATTCTGCTAGGCGACCTGTTCCACACGGAGATGACATATCAATTATAACTTTCAGTCAGATTTCGGATTCCCTGCTAGAAGATGAGACAGCAGTGGCATGTGGAACGACAAGTGACAGTGACAGTGATTTTGAAGATGATTTTTCAGATGCTCAACGCTTCCACCAGCTTGAACTAAATGATCTAATCCTAGCTCTATATCTCTCCAAGGAATCTTCAGAACTTTTGGCTTCAAGATTGAAAGAAAACAAATTACTGACTGCTGAAACAAAGGTTACATTTTATCGCAGTAGAGAGCAAGGTTTTATTCCATTCTTTTGTAAAGAAAACAACCTTGTGTTTTGTACTAATGTAGGAGGTCTTGTTAACAAAATGGGTGTAAGTTATACACCAGATGAGTGGCGACTATTCATTGACAGCTCTAAAAGAAGTTTGAAGGGTGTTCTCTTACAGAATGGTAACAAATAGGGCTCAATTCCAATTGCTCATTCTACTACAATGAAGGAGGAGTATGCTACAATAAGCACAGTTCTGGAAAAATTGAAGTATTTAGAACATAACTGGATGGTTTGTGTAGATCTTAAAATGATGAACTTCTTGCTTGGCCAGCAAATGGGATTCACCAAATATCCATGCTTTATATGTTTGTGGGATAGCAGGTCAAAAGATATGCACTGGACAAAGAAACAGTGGCCGTTGAGGGATGAATTTAAAGTTGGAGAAAAAAATATTGTCAATAAGCCTCTCATTGATCGAAAAAGAGTTCTACTGCCACCATTACATATAAAGCTTGGCTTGATGAAGCAATTTGTTAAGGCACTGAATAAAGATGTTACCTGTTTTAATTACTTATGCAGAAAGTTTCCAGAATTGAGCATAGACAAACTTAAAGCTGGAATTTTTGATGGACCTCAAATTAGAAAGTTAATAAACGATCCAAATTTTATTGATTCCATGAACAAAACAGAGTCCACAGCCTGGTCATCATTTGTTTTAGTTGTGCAAAACTTTCTGGGTAACTTTAAAGCAGACAATTATTCTAAATTAGTTGGAAACATGCTGTCGAGTTTTTGTGAACTTGGATGCATCATGAGCATAAAATTGCACTACCTCCATAACCATTTACATTTATTTCCGGAGAATCTTGGCGACTTTAGTGAGGAGCAAGGTGAAAGATTTCACCAAGATATAAAAACAATGGAAGAGAGATACCAGGGACTTTGGGATGCCCACATGATGGCAGATTACTGTTGGACCCTTAAGCGTGACTGTCCGGGCATATCACATTCCAGGAAATCCTCGAAAAGATCCTTGTTGCGTGTTGACTAAACAAGTGCTAGTGATAAAGTTTTATTACATTTTTGGTAATATATGCACAGTAATTACATATAATATGAATGCAGACTAAAGTCGAAATGCCACTAATAGCACCTAACTCTAGGATTGTACATAACAATTGCCCTACTAATTTGGTCATTCTTAGTTATCTCAAAAACTAGAGCTGATAGAAAAAAATATGATTACATTTTTGGAATCAGCAACCCAAAATTACCCAAGAACAGCTATAAAATTTAAGGCACCAAAATGTGTGTATACCAGTGTTATCAATATATATAAAATCCCAGCTTTTTCTGTCACTAACGCTAAGGGTTGCAACTTTGGTTGAAAGTTAGACATTAATGGTATTGTTTCCCTTATATGTTCTCTCCAGAAAATAGTAACACTCGACAAAGAAAAGTGCGCAAATGACGGTGTGCACAAAAATATTTATAGAATGTGTGATCACGTATACACACATTGGGATCCTCGCTGCTGCTACGTAGTTCGTGTACTGTGGTGATGCACAGTGGATTTTAAAAATACTTTTGAACAAGTAAAATTGCCGTTAGGTATTGGTGCTTTTGAGTAAGTAAAATTACCGTTTGGTATTGCTGCTTTTGAGTTTAATTCCCGTCTTATGACGGGCTTTTACACTAGATGACATATAATAACCATGTAGAACAGTAGCGAGGAGAAAACCTTTGCAGAAACCGAGCTAACTCAGCTCTTTTTTTGTAGTAGCCTTCCTTCAATCCTGCAGGCTCTCTGTGTCAGAATGTAATCATCCTATTCAAACCACTCCCAAGAGTAATTCTTAAGCACAGGCTACTACCTTTTATAAATGCATCCTTTACTCTTAACCTCTGGTCACCATCCGTTGGTCACTACTGCAAATCAAGGGAGATAACTCCACAATATCTTCAGAGACCCCTGAGAACTACACAGGGGCAAACTACAGCATACGTGCATAAAAAACCGAATTTCCAGTTTCAATGTCCTTGTCATTCCAGGTAAACATTCATACCAAGTGAGCCGGGGGACTGATAATACTTTAAAAAAGTACCAGTAACTCCATAGCACATGAGTGAAATGTTAGAGGTTTGGTTTTATGGACCATCTTCATTGCACACTGACAACTCCATCAGTGCTCCGATCTCCTCCCTTAGATCACATAAGGTGGATCTCAGCACAGTGCACGAACTCCGAAACACCGGCGAGAATCCCAATGTGTGTATATACGAATCACACAATTATTAAATATTTTTGTGGTGGGTAGGTTTCTAAATTTTAAATTTTGCCAGGGCAGCAGCCCGATAAGCCTACTTTTTACGATTTCGAACTGACATGTGATTTTTAACGTGCGCAACTTGCACATGGGACTTCCTATTCATTTTCGCCCTTATCCGAGAAGGCTAGGTATCCAGTCTCACAACCCAGGGGGTAGAATATCATCATTAGGACCACTTGGTTCTGAGAAAAAAAAATTCCATAAATTATATTCCTTCAACTGGGAATCGAACCTGGTACCTCTAGAATTCGAGGCGGACGCCACACCTCTTTGCCACTCCGACCCCCGCAATGTTAGCGACTTCACTTTTACTAGGTCTCACCTTTATGAGGTGGAGTGGCGAGTTCCATTCCTCGATAAATTTACCTTCCCTAACTAAATGACTCGTTTGTTACGGGCGCCCGCCCGAAAGGGGAGCAGCGAATAGTAAAACTGTAACCTCCTAAGCATTTGCAAATAGCAAGTAAGGAGGGTTGGGCGTGGAGCTGGTACCTTCAGTCGGTTGAAACTTCAAGCCAAAAGAACTTTAACGAAAGGATAGCAAAAAGACGTGGACAGATCTTGAACGGATGGCACAGGAGAGAAGACTTGGCGTTAATTTGTGTAAGGCCTACTCTCCTTGGGGAGATGAAGTATAATGAATGGATAAACGAATGAATGAACTCAGTCACACACCCAGTTTTACATCTGAGTAGACTGGAGCGTAAAGCGAACAGTCTAGCGATATTTCCATGAATGTCGGTGGTTTCTGCGCATAATAACTTGACAGAATGGGCGTGGTTAGGGTGTAGATATACAAGGATGAACGGGTATACTTATGATCATTGCGGTCAAACGTTTGCTATTTTACTCACAACCAGTTATTACAAATAAATATACGGTTGTCGGGGTGGATAAATTGTTGAAGTGTACCCAAATTCGTTACACAGTGTAAGTAGTAAATTCTGCGCATTATTTTTTAACTCATGTGTCAGTTTGAAGAAATTAAAATTGGAATTGAGTTAGTTTTGATATAAAACAATTCACTCAAAACTCAGGACGTATCGGGGTTTACCCTTCATCAGCCACAGTCACAGACATGAGAGATAGATAAGAAATAAAAATTAAGTTAAGAGATCAAGGCAAAGAACACACTCAACTCGTGGTAAAAAATGAACCAAAGAAATAGTGAGCATCGGTTACCTGTATAGCGAATACTGTATAAGTTTAACTGCAACGTTAGCATATTATGGTGTAGATCACTGGTTCTCAACGTAAGCCATATATGGCCCCCCAGGGGGCCATGTCACATTTCTAAGCGGCTACAGTAAGATGGCAAGAATTTTTTTCCCAGCTAACAACTACCTGAGGGGGATCACAGAGTTAAATGAGGCTCAGAGGGGAGGGGCAATGAGCAAAAACATGTTTAGAACCCAGTGGCGTATCCTGGTAATGCGAGCTAGGCGTGCTGCTACTTAAAATGAATATGTACGCCTACTATTTAACCCTTCCCCTCTTAATTTAAAAACCAACTATATTCAATTACGCAACGATAGTTATTCGGCTGGAAGAAAAACATTAACTAAATAATACATATTTTCACTTACAGGTTTCACTTGAAGATCAGATCTATTCTTCTTTCCTTTTGCAGAAATTTCTCTGTTACAGCATCGTAAAATGTATTCTTCATTCTAATCTTGCTCAAAAGTTCCTTTTCAATGGACACTAGGCTGAGACTGGAGAGTCGATCTTGACCTTGTGTAGATCTGTGGTAACTGTGGATTCGCGTTAAAACTGAAAACGATCTTTCTACAGAAGCAGTAGTTGCTGGAATTGTCATTATCAATTCTGCCAGTTTGAACACTTCTTTAAAGCCTGAACTGAGATCATTTTCAACTAAGAACTGCAGTAACTCATGAACTGACTTGTTGCAGAACTCATCCGAACAATAAAGTACAACAAGTTCATTCTTCAATCTTACATAGTCGAACATTTCTCCATAAACGTCTGTTAATTTTTTGATGAGGTCTTCTGGAAAATTTTTCTTGAAACTGGTATACTTTTGCTCATAAAGAAGGTGGAAATACTCAAGTTTCTTTACAGCTGCAAACCGTGTTTCTGTGTGAACACTAATGTTATCAATGATTTCAAAATACAGTTGGCAACATGCATCTTTTCCTATACAACCACGGCGTCGTTTATTTGTAGGTGATTCAAATTCTTCTCCCCTCCTTCCCAATGCAGCATACCAAATCTTGAAAATACTTGAAGTAGGAAAATTGTATTTAGGCTCCTCAAGAAAGACAAAAAGCCTTGCGATTTAACCACTGTGTCAGCATCCCATTCTAAAGAACAATCAATGACATTTTCAAAAAAGTCAATAAGCTCTAACCAATGATCGTTCACTGTATGTACTAATCTGGAAGTGAAGTTCCACCTGGTAGGTGCTACAGTTGGCAACTTCTTAGAAAGAAATTCTTGAAGAGCTATTGTTCTCTTAGACGATTTTGAGAAAAATGCAGAAAGATCATTGAGAGTTATAAAAAAAATATTGCAGTCTTTGATATTCATCAGACTTTGTTGCAAGACGAGGTTCAATGCATGGGCACAGCAATGAGTAAAGAGTGCTTTTGGGTAAACATCAATAACCTTTTTTTGTAAGCCATCCAAATGACCTGCCATCACAGACGCTCCATCATAAGTTTGCCCAACTAACTTATCTTTAAGTTTGTATTCTTGTACCGTGCTAACTACATGTTTAAACAAACCTTCTGAGGTTCTATCCTGACTAACGTCGGTAAGCCCGACAAACCTTTCATAAACAACACCATCTAATACATATCTTAAGACGGTTGACAGCTGTGATTTGCACGTGATATCACAACTCTCATCCAGAAGTATAGCAGCAAAGTTTGAAACGTGGACTTCCTTCTTTATTTCATCAATGAGGACTTCAGAGATAGCCTGAATGAGATCATTTTGCACAGCCGGAGAGGTTCCGCGGAAAACTGTAGAGCTCTGTAGGTGATGTTTCAAAAGAGGGTCATATTGCTGAAGTGCATCCAGAAACTCTAAATAGTTGCCTCTGTTGAAAGAGTCATTACATTTGTCATGTCCTCGGAAAGGAAGCTCCTGTTTACCAAGGAAGCATACCGCATCAATCAGACGTTTCAAGATATCTCGATTCTTTTTTACAAGTTCATTATGTTGGCTGATACTTTTATCGAGCTGATCATTAAGCATGACGTCCACTCTTTGTCGGCCAAACATTTTCAGCTGAAAAAAACATTGGACATGGCTTTTAGTCTTTTTGTGTCTCTGTGCAGCTGTACTTAAGTGATTAAGATCATCAAAACCATTTCTACTCCATACGTTGCCTTCTGAAGAAAATAAAAAAACAAGGCCAACAGAACAATTTATTCCTCTTTTCACAACCAGTTAACCAATCCACCGACTTGTAATGAGCTGTTGAAAAATGGCGTGTGTATACTTCTGTCTTAGTTTTATGTACTGTTTTTAAGAGTGGTAACTCAGGACATGGTTTACCGTTACTCACAATTGATAGTTTTTCACTAAAACTTAGTGAACAAAATTTCTTTTTAGCGATGTCGTCCAACACTTGCATTTTGGGTATGTGTCAATTATCTCCGAAATACTAATTAACTTACAACTTGAAACTCACTGTCACTGTAATAATCTGCACTCCCGGCAACTAACAAAAATTAATCACAAAAAACACTGGACTTGGACACAGCCGATTTTTACAACTTGAGAGCTGCAAGATGACAGCACGCATGTTTGTATTGTATTGACGTATCTGGCCATGACCCCAATCCACACAAACCAGTCTTCAAACTTGAAATCGAAAGGTACCGCACGCATTGTGACGGAATTAGCCGAGAAACTTCGGGCGATTGCAACCAACCAATAAAAACTGCACTATAAAACGCGTCTGGGAAACTGAAACTAGATATACTCGTAGATTCTATGCGGGAAAATCCGTTATCCTGATGCGTGCGGTCCGAAAGCAGAACATTAGAAGAGAAATATTTTATAGAATAATAAATTAAATTTTTATTTTCCTTCGGGCATAGGTGTGCGCAGCACGCACAGCACACATAGAGAATACGCCACTGTTAGAACCCCTAGTGTAGATGACGTTGCATAACTCGCAAGTAAAGCATATTAGTGATAGTGAAAGTGGCTTTAGGAAAATGACACTGTGTTTTTGAATGACATATTGGCTGCCATTCTCAGTTTTCATACGGCTGTGAATAAGAGGATCCCTGAGTTTTTGTCATGTTTATAAGCAACCAAGGATGTATCCCTCAACACCTGTCTGGTCTCTGAATCAGCTTGGAGCAGAGACAACTAACGAAAAAGAATCTTTTAACAGCAGTGCTATGGGGTAATAGGTCAAGATTAACTTGACTCTGTCCGAGGTAGCTTTGTGGCTCGGATTCACTGCCTCTAGCCGAGAGTTTTGGAAGATACCTTGTAGTGTAAGGCAGAGGTGAGAACAGGATTCGTTTATGCTCTATTGCGAACAACGTCCAATGTGTCCTGTGATCGGAGTAAAAGTCACCATTGTTCTTGTATAAGCGACGAAGGCAAGGAAGTTAAAAGAATGGTAGAATCCAGATATGCGAGAGTATTGGATGATGTATACAGAAGGTAACTGTGGGTACCAGCAGGTGTAAGTATACTGCGATTTTGAGGCAAGGAGGAGTGATGGTGATAGTAATGTCAAGGAGGTTGACAGATACAGTAGAAAAGTGAGAGGTGAACTTAATAGAAGCGTGGAAATTGTTCACGAAGTCATTGTACATAGGGCAGAATCTGGCATATTGGGAAGACCAATGTCATCATCGATGTATGATGATAAATACGATAAATGAAAAGGACTTGGATATTTTCTTCCATGTGAGAGCGAGAAGGAAGAGGTTCAAATTTGAGATCTTTACTGAGGAGATTGGGGCCTTACCACGTACTTCCTACAGAACGTAATGGGATCACAACAACAAGATAAGAACCGATATGTAGAGAACTCTCTGTCCCCTGGGGAAGAATCTACTGTACAAATTAACAGGGAAGAGGCGACTCCTCTAATGAGTAAGGAAGTACATAATGACGAGTGTTCCTTAAATTCTGTTGAAAGGGAGCATTCTGAGAAAGACCACCTAAAAACTAGTAGGAGAAGCCTAAAAATAGGAACATGGAAAGTTAGAACTCTAAACCGAGAAGGAAAGCTTGACAATCTTATATTAGAGGCAACAGACATGAAACTCGATATACTGGGAGTTGCAGAGGCAAGACTTTTGGATACAGGCTACATAACAAGAGACCAGTACACGCTTATACACTCAGGAGGAGAAAAACATGAAAGAGGAGTAGGAATGTTGATAAAGAAGGAGTTAGAAAAATACGTATGTGGATACTGGACACACAATGACAGAATGATGTTACTAAAGATGAGAGCAAAGCCATTCGACATATCAATCTTACAAACTTATGCACCAACTAAAGATCACAGCGAGGAAGAAATAGAAGAATACTATGAAGAGCTACAACAAACACTTAAACCAGTCAAATCTACAGATGTGTTGATAGTAATGGGTGATATGAATGCAAAAGTAGGAAAAGGAAAATACAAGAAAATAGTAGGACAGTATGGATTAGGGACAAGAAATGATAGAGGAGACAGACTTATCCAGTTCTGTGAAGAAAACCAGCTGGTCATATGTAACACCTTTTTTGAACACCACCCAAGGAAATTATACACATAGAAAAGCCCAGGAGATATAACACGAAATCAAATTGACTATATCATGATAAAACATAGATTTAAGAACAGTGTCACAAGTGCAAAGACATATCCTGGCGCCGACATAAATTCAGATCACAATCCAGTCGTCATCAAAGTAAATATAAAGCTGAAAAGAGCAGGAAACAGAAGACAGGAGGAGCCCCAGATAGAAATATCAGCGCTGAAACAACCAGATATAAAACAGAAATATTTAATCGATGTCAAAAATAAATATCAACAGTTACTGACAGAAAGCATGGAGCAGTACAGAAGAGAAAACCCAGAAGAAAGCGCAACCGCAAAATGGGAATGCTTAAAAACAAGCATACAATCAGCAAATGCAAATTTACCTAAAAAGGAGTCTAAGAAAAATCAAATTTGGATGATAGATGACATCTTGAATAAAATGGCAGAAAGAAAGAAAGCAAAAAACACTCCAGAATATAAAACAATAGACAATGACATACGTACTATGTGTAGAGAAGCAAAAGAACGGTGGATAGAAACAAAATGCAAGGAAATAGAAGACTTGGAAGCAAAGCACATGACAAGAGATATGCATGAAGAAATAAAGAAATTATCAAATCGGTCGCGGTTTGCACAAGGAGGAAGCTGTATCAAGAACAAAAATGGTGTAATATTACTTGATGAGAAAGACATATCAAACAGATGGGCAGAATACGTAAAAGAACTATTCGAGGACAACAGAGGTAAAAAACCATCACCAGATTCTAATGAAGGCCCAAACATTCTCAGATCAGAAGTAGAGAATGCCATTCATATGATACAAAAAGGAAAATCAGCAGGCATGGATAACATAAAAATTGAAATGATAGAAGCTCTGGAGAGCTTTGGTATAGATACAATCACAGAAATATGCAACGATATATACAATACAGGATATATACCACACGACATGAAGACATCAGTTTTCATAACATTGCCCAAAAAACCAAATGCAACAGAATGTTCAGACTTCAGAACAATCAGCCTGAAGAGTCATGCAATTAAGATACTGCTCAAAATCATACAGGAAAGAATAAAAAGTAAAGTAGACAGCGAAATCCAAGAAGAACAGTTTGGTTTTAGACGGAACAGTGGAACAAGAGAGGCAATATTTTGCCTAAGAATATTAGCAGAAAAAATATACAGAGGTCCAAAAAAGTATGTATATGTGCTTCATTGACTATAAGAAGGCTTTTGACAGAGTCCATCATGAGAAAATAATTGAATGCCTCGAAGACATAGGTATTGATGGAAAGGATATAAGAATACTCAGTAACCTTTATTGGGAGCAAACTGCCACAGTAAGATCGGGAAGGAATTATTCACCATACATAGACATAAAAAGAGGTGTCAGACAAGGTTGTGTGCTGTCCCCCTGCCTATTTAATTTAAACACAGAAAAAATTTTCACACAGATACAGGAAATACCAGGACTGAACATCAGTGGAAGGTCAATAAACAACCTTAGATATGCAGATGATACCGTGTTGTTAGCTGAAAGCGAACAGGAGTTACAAGAACTAGTGAAGCAAGTGAACAGTATAAGTAAATTAATATTAGACAAACATAAAGGTATGTTTTCAGGCACTCGTAAGAAATAAAGAAGTAGAACACTTGGACAACAGAAAAACAACAGACGTGAGTGGCTTACCTAGGGTTCGAACCCCGTAACTTCCGTACCACAACTCCGCCTAGCTATACAAGCGAATCACACTGACCCCACGGCCAGCTAGGCATCCCGAACAGTATAAGTCATGAATATGGACTCGACATTAATATTGAGAAAACAAAAACTATGATAATTAGCAAAACAGACGATAAACCCACATTAAAGATAAGCGTAAATGGAAAAATCCTGGAACAAGTCAAGAGCTACGTATATCTTGGTCATATAATAACAGAAGATGGCAGATGTGAAACAGAAATCAAGAAGAGAATAGGTATGGCCAAAGCTACATTCAACAACATGAAACATATACTGACATCCAAACAGTTATCTCACAAATTAAAACTGAGAATCATAAAGTGTTATATATATTCTGCATTTCTGTATGGTGCAGAAACATGGACGATGAATAAGCATTTGGAAGAAAGAATTGAGGCTCTTGAAATGTGGATATATAGAAGAATGGGGCGTATCTCATGGAAAGAGATGAAAACAAATAAGGAGGTCCTAGAAAATCTAGGTATGAAAAGAGAACTAATGAGGGAGGTCAAAGTTCGGCAGCTAAAATACTTTGGCCACATAAAAAGGCATAACACCTTTCAGAAGACCATAACAGAAGGGAGAGTTGAAGGCAAACGTGCAAGGGGAAGACAGCGCTATAAGTGGGAAGATAACATCAAAAGATGGACAGGAAAGAGTCTATCAGAGTGCACCACCAAGACAAGAGACAGAAGACGTTGGAGATCCATTACAGCCAACCTTCGTTGTGGAGATGGCAACTGATGATGATGATGACTGAGGACAGATATTCTTCTGAAGACAGCTGAAGGTCAGAAGGAATGCAAGTAACTTTAGTTTTTGTAGACACAGGGGTGTGATATAGTGAAAGAGGGAAGGGCAGTGTCACGAGTATGGAAGTAAATTATGTCTGCGTTTAGACATACTATGAATGAGTAGTGTTAAATAAATATAGATAGAGTCACTAATGTAAAATAAGGAGGGATGTATGACTTCTGGAGAGAAGAGATATGTAATTATGTATTTATTATCTTCTTCCAGCCACACTGGAGACAATATTCAGAATATCATACACTTCATCCAGTCTCTCTGCTAAATATATTAATCTTTTACAGTAAGGACAGTACAAGTTAACAAGTGACAGGTAGAAAGTGAATTATGACAGCTTAGAACATATAAATATATTTATTCAATAAATCCACATAAAAATATAATAATCTCACTAGCTCTGATGGGCAAGTGATTTTATATCACACCAAAATACAATCCAGACCTCTAGCGAATCGTATTGATTTCAAACCACCAACTGCACGTACAAATACAAACAAACAAGAAAGTCTAACTAACAGGAGCGGTCCCCATTCCTCGTGTGAAGACGCCTGCTATTGTTTCGTTAAATTAATCAGTATGGATATGCCTCCTAGGCTGGATAACTCACTAACAACGTATAATTCAGACAGCCTAAATAGTATCTCCAGAGTTCCTCGTAAATACTCCCAACTTAGGAAAAGAGTATATTCCCTTCATGTAGAGTATATATGTAAGCTGTGGAAATAAGAAAAATCCCACCCCAAAGGCCGCAAATAGTAATGCGGTAAATTAAGGCTTTCGGCCTAGATCATTCTGCAACCAATAGATGGATTACCAGTGCCCTAGCCGATTGAGAGACTCAAGCTGATTGAAGTAACCTTGACTTGTACAAGGAAAAGGAATACCCACGGGAGAGGTCAATGACGCACTACCCGGGCAAAGTAGAGATGTAATGAGACGACTTTGCAGTGCTACAGCAGGCCAACCACTACCCTCTGACTTTCTGCACTGATGTGTAGATGTAGCAATCTGCTATGGTTGATGCTGTAGTAATGGGTTAGGTAGGAAACTGTCGTATATGTTGTGTTAATGGGTAATTGCAGGTGCTGCAATCGATGCTGTGGTAAGAGGTAATGCTGGAAGCAGGTACAAGGGATGTCCGATCGCCCCTGAAAACAAGGAATCAATATACTATTAATAACCTGTATCGGGCACACCTTTTTAATTCACTCATACACGAAACATAAACAAACCCTCACCTTCTTTTATCCACTCCCTACCTCTTTCTACTTGCATTGTTTACCTTCATGTATTAGGCTCCCAATTAAAGCCCCGCCCTCTTGTCTATTAAAAGTCTTTCCCTGCCTGCTTGCTGCGTGGCTGGTTGTCCGCGAAGCGGTTGTTTACATCTGAGGTCACTGACTGGCCTAATTATTCCACACACACTCAGTTTACGAACAAGATAGTACTATTTGGAAAAAAAGCAAGCTACTACACACATCCAAGGTAACTGAAAGTTGCCTGATTGATTATTACTCACGTAAGTAATAAAACCAGATTAGTTATAAAAATAGCCTCAGTATTTACAAAATAGCAATATTGTTTGCAGTAATTACTATATACAGACCAAGTGAAAAATTGTAGTAACATTCACCGCCTTGGCAGTCACTAAAGTAATATTATACACAGACTCACACCTTCCATCTTCATAAAAACACTCTTACATTAAAACCGTAGTGATTTTGATTCGTGGCGCTCTTAATAAAATTCAGAGTTTTCCTGTCATGAAAAAAATGTGTCTTAAGGAAAAATATATAGAGATATTTAAGATGCAACAAAGTAACGAAGGATCTATATTCTATATAATTGAGTTAAAACACCTGGCGGCCTATACAACTTCATTAAATAAGTAAGTGTTCATACCGAATAAAAGAATATTCCTAAACACAATACAACTGTTATTTGCTCTGGCGCAGAATATCACTTTGTAAGGTAGCAGAATTCTCTGGAGACAATGCAAGAAGTGTTAGAGACGCCTAGCTTATATAGTTAGAAAGTCTGCAGGTGTTCAGGCGTGGAGTTGCACGTACATTGATGGCAGAGCAACCGTGGTGTAAGAACCTGTAAATTTGTCTCCCTGGCGTCTCTTGATAAAAGAAAGTTGCGACACTCTGGTGGTCATCCGAACGGCCAGAATTTGCGATTCTAGACGCTCTCGGACACATGAAAAACGAAGGACGCTTTCCTGTGTGTTCAGTTTCTATCTGAATCAAGGAATCAGGGCATTTTGCCGTCACAAACAAGAAAGGAAACTAAAAAGATATGTAGCTTGGTGCCGATGTATACGTGCAAAGGGGTGGAATTTGTCCAATGTTTGAGTGACATAACTAAATCCAGAACTAAAGCTGAAGGAGCTATTACAGAGACAACTTGCTTATTTACTGCTACTGTTCCCCGGGATTACTTGTGTGATAATGTCTTTTAATCTTTCTGGATCTTTTTTTTCCCCTTGGTTTATCTATTTTACAACGAGTTCTAGAATGGTTTTTGTCTTTATCTTTAAGCCAAACATTTATTTTTGATCTTTTCTCCACTTTGTTATTGTGGCTGACGATGAGTAAGTCCAGAAACGCCCCGTGTTTAGAGAGTATTGTTCTACTTTACAACTGACTCACTATTAGTTTTCATTACATTTTCCTTTATCTTCCAGTTGTACAGTAACGCCATTTATTATCTACAAATTCGTTGTGAAGTGCATGGTTCAGGGTCAACTGTTTCTGGTTATATTTGCCTTCAATGCCTGCCATCATGGTATTTCGAATACTCATTTATTTTCTACTGACTCTGATACAGAAAAGTAATATGAACTTTATCACATCACCGAGTTCCACAGATTCATCAGGTAGTTTCGGCGTTGAATATTCATCAGCGCACTCTATCCTGCCCACTCTCGCTGTTGTACACTACAAGCAACCTCATTTGACGACAACAAGAACTGTAGAAATAGAGACAACAAAATTAACGGTCATGGACAGTGCAGTCGAAAGATCCCAAGAACTGATACACTCAGCATCAGCTCTCATAGAAATTCATGCAACACAAGGTGTACAAGAAGTATATGAGACAATGAAAGATATTCCAAGTTCTTGTAGACAGAAATGTGGCCAGATCTTAGGAATACCGTGCTCGTGCGATCACAAATGTCTGGTGCACAAAAACTGTTGTGAAGATATGGCTGTAGAATGCCCAGAAGTCCTGGCAGAGAGTCGTGTTAAATATGGTTATATGCTGGAGTCCAAAGTTGAATGTTCACACACTGGTATTTTTCTCATTGCCGGTTGTCCGGTCAATCCATTGTCTCAATATTCTCAAAAGGAGTCCGACGAGAATACGAGACATTTAAGTGAATCACAACTAGTAACTACTAAAACTAATATGTTAACATTGGATACTAAGAGTGTTACAGCGGACGAAGGGGCAAATAAACTGTATATTTTGAATGTTATAAACAGCGCTCTGGTGACTGATGTGTCTACAGGTTTTGTTTACAAAAACTGGGATATCTATTCATGTCACAAAACGGACATATCGATACCTGTAATTTGGATTGTTGAGTGTTCTACTATTTTACTATCATACCTAGGTGAGGTAAACAGCGATGACACATACAGAAAACGAATACCCGTTAATAACATTCCACCATCTGAACTTAAGGCATCCATGAGAGGGGCTGCCTGTATGGTCAACAGCAAAGGCACATGTAAACAGGACGTGGCGTTGAAATTTCCAAATCTGTCTAAGCAATGTTCTAGTTTTATTTCTTACGTAAAGATAGTCATAAATAAGACCACACTTGGCACCTATAATAATAAATATTGCGCACTATGTAACATCAATGGTTTTGACAATTCAACAGCTACGTATCCTGCAACTTTAGACGATACGTTTCGTAGAACAAGTTTTGCCTTTTCTCTTATAGTATCACTGTATGGGGGAACTCTTCAACTAACTTCTCATGTCCAAAATGAATTCCACCTAATGCCTTGGAAAGATGCAACGTGTGACATCATAAACACTAATATCAACGGACAGGTCGTCAAAGACATCTCCTGCCACGCTATCAGTTGCAACCATGGATATCATTTACGGCCAGACAGAAACTGTAAAACGTTGTACTCTACCAAACTAGCTTTAGCAGTTGACGGGCTTCCGTTAACTAAAGAAGAAACCGATCTCCTGCCAGATTTTCTTCAGTGTTATCTGAATAACGAAATTGGTCTTGAAGCAGTGGAGATAAAAAGTTTGGCTAACGCAAACTTTGATGAAACATTTAAACAAATTCTATACGTTGTCGATTTAACTTACTACTATACCTCCAATGTCCTATTTACTTCGCCAAGCGGTTACAAGAAATTTCCAAAATTATCATTAATGGCTAAAGTGTTCCAAGCCCATCGATACAAAATAAAACATCGCCATGTTACCAAAACCAGTCAACTTAATAATTCTTTTATTCCTACAATAAAATCTATAGATATGTATGTCATGTATAATGGTCTCATTCGTCGCGAAAAAGTCGCGGATAACTCTAGTAGCACAACTACGTGCATATGCACTTGGCACAACCAGACAAGCGCCAGTGGACTACTATGTAATTTGGTATGTGAACAAAGTTTTCTTTACGAGGCTGATATCTCAGCTATGGAACAACTAGTTAACTCCTCATGTCTTGATGTTTTTGAGACTAGAGGAAATCGTGGACATTTGTATCCGGCAAGAGTTTTTCTTCTTGTTTGTGTCTGGATTTTGATTTATGAAGCTTTCTCATGAGATAACACATCGATGTTTTTTTTTTTAAACATGATTTATTTCTTTACTAATTAATTTTTTTGGAGGTCTATGGACATGACGTATGATGTTTATCTTGCGCATGAAATATCATATTCAACCCATGTGGGTTGTAATTTTTGTATACATTATTTTATTTTAATTGTATATATATATATATATATATATATATATATATATATATATATATATATATATATAGTATCGTTTGTTATTTATTTATATATATGTATGGTTCTTGTTGTATGTGGTACTGTCAACGTTCATGCATCATGCTGACAACACAGAAAGAAGCGATATGGTCATCACCGGACATAACTGGCCGAAGAACATAAGACACATGGTAGTGGGTCCACGATACAATTCGTTTAACATTTAATTAGTTCAGGCAAATGGCAAATTTGGAGAATCCTGAAACGGTGGTCTCCTCAAAAAATACATGTGCATGATCAGTCCATAAGTACATAAGCAATCATAGTAGTATGCATCAATGTATCGTCTTAACTAATCAGTTATGGCCGCTGTACTAATACATGCGTGTCAGCCATCGACACCCAAGTAATGTGGATGTTGATATTTACTGTTGTGTATAGTAAATGTTGTTAGATGTAATGAGACGTGGCTGGCTGTCATACATTCTCACATTACGAAGCATAATCACGAAGCCTGAACACACTGTATTCAAACCGACATATTTAATCAGCCATATTTAGAAGCAGGAAGTAGGAAGAAGGAAGAAGAAGAGTTAGCATAAGGGCAAGTAACTCTAGTAGGAAAACAAAGTAATCATGGAGACGAGATATATACATCAACATCCCCCTTCTTTATGAGTGAATAAAGTTATTCATCCAAGAGGGTTTCTTGCGATCTCTTTGAGGTCTCTTAGGGCAAGATGGTAGGAGAGAATGTTCTTTGCCAGCTTTCCCAGGACTAGAAGTAGCTGGGGTTGAAGGATCAACTTCTGGAGGATTGGAACTGTTCACTTCACTAGTGTTCTCCATGTCTGGCAAAACAACCTGTTGCTCAGGTAGAACTGGAGAGGAGAAATCAATTTCCAGGTCCGCGGGATCAGGTGTGAAAGGTGTTGTTTTAGGTCTTAGATGAATTCTGTTTCTGACATATTGACCTCTATTCTCCCCTTCAACTAAATAATATCTTTCAGAGAGCCTCTTATCAATCCTTCCAGGTTGCCAGTTTGGTTGTTCAGGGTCTTGATAGTAAACTGGCTGGTGAGACAACTTTGGCAGATCATGAGCAGTTTTATCATAATACGTCTTCACTGATCTGTCTCTCTTGCCTCTACTTTCAATAACTCTACTGTGAGATGCAACGGGTTTCACTGCAGAAGGTATCAGTGTACGCATTTCCCTGTTGAACAGTATTTCTGCTGGACTTTGATCAAACCCTTGTCTTGGCGTATTACGAAGTTCAAGTAGTGCCTCATATGCATCCGTGTTATTTTGAACAGTCTTACTCATCATACCCTTAATGAGTTTCACAGCAGATTCAGCTAATCCATTGGCTTTATGGTGACCTGGTGCTGATTTAACATGAAATATTCCCAATTTAGCAGTAAATGATCTGAACTGTGCAGACGTAAACTGAGTACCTTGGTCAGATACAATAACTTTGGGAACACCATAACGAGCAAAATGAGACTTCAATTTTCTGATGACTAACTGTGCTGTCATTGTAGGTAAAAAGTCTACTTCAATGAAGTTGGAAAAGTAGTCAATCAGAATTAAATAATATCGGCCTTCTATAATAAAGATGTCAGTGCCAACTTTCTCCCAGGGTGATAAACTTCTTGAGTGTTGGTTTAAAGGTTCTTTAGTATTCCTTGCCTTCGTTTCTTGACATTCTGGACAACTGTCAGCTATCTGTCGAATCTCAGCCGTCATGCCGATCCAAAACAGACAACTTCTGGCCCGGCGCATCATGCTGTCAAATGCAAGATGAGCAGCGTGTAGCTTCTGCTTGATTTCAGGCCTCAGTGCTTTTGAGATAAGAATACGCTCTCCTTTAAGTATTATGCCTTGTTCTGTTGTCAGAGTGTCACGAATGTCAAAATAAGGCATAAGCTCAGCTGGTACATCAGACTTTTTTGTAGGCCACCCATGCAAAATGGTCGACTTCAACCTCTGAAGTACGCTGTTTTTGAGAGTTTCAGCTTTAATCTTTTCCATCATCACATCTGGTATTTCAGGTAATCTTACAGGTGTATCAGCTCCTGCATTGCTTTCTCTATCAGCTAAGGAATCCAATGTGACATTATGAATACAAACTCTGGACAGTGTGTCGGCTATAAGAAGATCGGAACCTTGTACCCATTGAAATTCAAAGTCATATCGATGGCTGCGCATCAATAAATTCTACAGTCTTCGAGGAATTTGACTCAGAGGTTTCTTCACGATGGCTGCCAAATGTTTATGGTCGTTGATGACTGTAACTTTCCTTCCATTTTTTTTTTTTCCTTAACCAGCGGCACGTGGGCTTTCAGCCCTTCGGCCCAATGACATGTCATTGCGAGGCTGGGGAACCTGAGGACTTTCCTTCCAACCCGGTCAGGAGCTTCGCTCCTTCCCATCCACAGAGGGTTTATCACAGGAGCCGTTCAGGTTATTCAGTCAAATTTCCGGCCGTAAACATTTCTTCAAACGCTGACGCCCGGGTTTGAACCATGAACACCTGGTCGCCAGTATAACGCCGAAGCCATTACACCAGCGCGGCTCCCTAACTTTCCTTCCATAAGTGTACTGGTCGAAGCGTTCCAAACCATATACAACAGCTGAGAGTTCTTTCTCAATTTGAGCCCAGCGTTGTTCTGTTTCAGTTAGAGCTCTTGAAGCAAACTCTATTGGATGACCATTTTGTAGGAGGACAGCCCCGAGTCCATAGCTGCTACTATCAACTTGAATACACAAAGATTCATCAGGATCATAGTTTGCGAGTACTGGAGTATAAGTAATCAGTTTCTTGACTCTCTTGAAAGCTTGTTCGCATTCAGCAGACCAGATAAAGGAAGTATCATTACGGGTAAGTTCTCTTATTGGATGAAGAACTTCTGAAAGATTGTTGAGAAACTTTGCTAGATACTGTATCATGCCGCAAAATCTGCGAACCTCATGACAGTCCTTAGGAACGGGCATGTTTAGTATTTTCTCAACCTGTTTCTTGTCTGGTTCAACACCTCGTGCAGTAATAAGGTGACCCATGAAGGTAATTTCTTCTTTCTTCTCTTGAGCTTTAGCTTCATTCAGTTTAATGTGTTTCTCTTTACACCTATGTTTCAGTGCTTTAAGCTTCAGATCATGGTCCTTAATTGCTTGCTGTCTGTTTGATCCACAACCTGCAATAACTATGTCATCAGCAACATTGATGCAACTATGAAGACCTTCAAGATCTTGTGCTAGATGCCTCTGGAAAATTTCACTGCTTACATTCAACCCAAATGGTAATCTAGACCATCTGAACCTACCAAAAGGTGTAATCATTGTTGTAAGTTTACTAGACTTCTCATCAAGTTTGATATGCCAGAATGCTTCCTTGATATCCAGCTTTGTGAAAATCTTGGCATTATTGAGTTCAAGCAATACATCATCCAAAGTTGGTAATCTGTAATGCTCTCTCTGCAAAGCCTCATTCAGGGGTCTAGGATCAATGCATATTCTTAAAGAACCATCAGACTTTTCAACAACAGCCATTTGGTTAACCCATTCAGTCGGTTCCTCTACTGGTATTAATATACCTCTGTTCATTAGATTTTGAAGCTCTGATTTTACCTTGCTCTTAAGTGAAAATGGTATTTTTCTGCACGGCAGTGCCTTTGGACGAATATTAGGATCAATATGCAACACAGCTTCACCCAGGACACCTAGATGGTTATTAGAGTTATGATCATTTTCTGAACTGTTAGTAGCCACCTTAGCAATACATTTGTTTGTGTTGACTGTCACAAACTGTAGATCCTGCAGTGTGTTGTTGCCCAGCAAACATATGAATCTATTTTTCACAACAGTAAACCTTATATTGTGTTTTATCCCAGTCTTAGGATTCTCTACAGTTAATAGAACTTCTCCCAGTGGAGTCATCTTAGTATTATTCCACATAACAAGCCTCTGTTTAGTGGGTAACAATTGTTCTTGCATCACAAAGCGTTGACAGATTGTATTCACATCAGCTGCTGTGTCTAGCTGAAATTTTACCATTTTTCCATTGACAATGAGTTGTGCAGATGTACAAGCTTTGCTAGACTTCACACAATTAAGAAAAACTTCAGAATCTTCCACTGACTCTGTGTGAACAGTGTGAACTTTCTTGCATTTAACTTTGAAATGGTTTCTTCCCCCACAGCCCCACAGTTTGAGCAAAACTTCCCCCATGCAGGACACTTTTTCTTAATCAATGGATGTTTCTGTCCAGAGTAATGACACTCCTTTCTAGGTTCAAAGTACCCACTGTTAGTGTTACTTTGATAGGCTTTACCAGCAGCATGCCCAGTGTCTCTCTTGGGAGGTTTATGGTTGAGTGATTTTTTTCTGTACCTTTTCAACCCTTGCTTCAGAAGGTTGTACTGTATTATTCATCTCACTTATGTCTTTTCCAGTTTGCTCGAAGACTCTGCATATGTGAATGGCTTTCTTTAGATCGAGCTCAGCTTCTCTCAAGAGCTTCTCTTGTAACCTTTTGTTAACAGTTACGACAATTTTGTCTCTTATCATACGATACTTGTTAAAGTTGCACAAATCTGCCTTAGTTCTCAGATCAGTCAAAACAGAATTAAAAGGCTCTTGAAAAGGTGTGTTCCAGAATCTGAACGTATGTAATACTTCATTGCTTAGTGAGCTACAATGGTTCTGGAGCAAATCGAGAATTTTATTAGGATTAGAGTGGTCTCCTTCCTCTGCAAGTTGATCAAAAACTTCAACAGCTTGAGGTCCAGCACAGTGAAGGATGATGGCCGCCCGAACAGGATCAGGTTTAGAGGCCACCTCTGCTGCATCCATATACAGCTCTAGCTGTCGTCTCCATTTACGAAATGTGTCTGGTTCGACGTTATTTATGTCGAGGCAGGGTGGTAACCGAAACAAGGGCCGTTCTGCCATGACGAAATGTCTAATAATGGTATGCAAGCAATAACCCCTCACCTCAAGTCTATGACGTCAGCACACGTGTTCAAGATATTCAGCAGAATAGTTCGAATTCTGTAGAAATAAACACCGCTGCCACCATGTTGATATTTACTGTTGTGTATAGTAAATGTTGTTAGATGTAATGAGACGTGGCTGGCTGTCATACATTCTCACATTACGAAGCATAATCACGAAGCCTGAACACACTGTATACAAACCGACATATTTAATCAGCCATGTTTAGAAGCAGGAAGTAGGAAGAAGGAAGAAGAAGAGTTAGCATAAGGGCAAGTAACTCCAGTAGGAAAACAAAGTAATCATGGAGACGAGATATATACATCAACAGTGGACCAAAAACGTGAATGTAAATTTCTTGAATAATACTCCTCTACGAGGTGCGGAACTACATCACAAGTTCGGGACCATCTTAGAAAACAAGTGGCGGCCTTCGAAGCTAATTTAATGCCACATAAAATACAATATTCCTCCACGATTCTGGGAGCTTGAAAACACACGTCTTGCTTTGACGACTTGAAGTATACGAAAGGCCACGAATATTAGCCGTTAGAATAAATTAGCGCAAACGCGTTTGTTGAGAGCACATCATGGGGCAGGGCAATCCTGATAAAGTTATATTTGGATGGATTGTTGTGCACCATGATGTTCCTCACCAAAACGCATATAGATTTAGAATGAGAAGCTATGACAAAGGGGGGTATCTAGGGATGACGTGGAGGAGATTGTGTTCACGCATTATAGCGTACAGACGTAAGAGTACATGTGGCCAAGTTCACTTAACAAAGTGTAGCATAGTCTACTTATATATGTGTATTTCATGAGTTGGATTTAACTCTAAAGTAAGTTTTAGTATCCGCTGTGTAGATTTTGCCGAAATGGCCATGAAGATAATGAGAGATGACTTCTCGAGAAATTCGAATGTTCCCAAGGTCAGAAGCACCTATTGTGAACATATATAAGATGTTATGAAGTGATGGAACTGTTTTATGAGGTCGTTAATGACCATAACTATAAGAAATAAGTGGACACAGAACATTATGGATGTGTAAGAAATATAAAGGAACAATGTATTTATGAGTATCGACAAGGTTGTCGAAATAGTAACAGTATGTGGAAAGGATTTATAAGAATACACGAAAATTCGTACTACTTAGTACCTAACAGTAAATTCAGTGGAGCATGTTATAATTCATGATAGATATATGTGCGTAATAAAAGAAAGTCGTTTGAACCAATATTGTTGAAGAATCTATACAAAAGTTCAGATTCATCATTTGAATTAATCACATCAAATTGAAAGCACTACACAGTAACGGATACGAATACATATTCAAATGCAAACGATTATAGTGGAATGGATAGGCCAGATTTAAACAAGAAAGTTTTGAATAAACACTCAAAAACAAATAGTAATTGACAAGTAATATTTATTTATTGAGAAAACATTTGACCACAAAGAAAAAGTGAAATAACCCTAGACATTAATAGAGAAGGATAAATCTGGTTCTTAACATATGTACCCGAGGAGAATTTTGGGGGCTTCTTGTCCGGCACCATTCCTAATTTGTAATTAGAATACATAATACATGACGATTTAAGGAGATTCATTCGAAACTTTCCACCATGTTATCACGGAAAACAGTGTACGACTTCAAGGATAACGCTCGACCTTGACTATGGCTTCTATCAAATTTCAAGGTTTACAGGATTACAGTATCGATGATTGATACTCATGAACATTTATCAGCAAAGAAAGGAAGAAAAACTTATTTAAGTGATAATTTGTAAATTATTAAAAAGCTCAAAACTTGGCCGAAACATGTCTATCCGGCAACTCAGAACTACGTGACGTCAGCGACCGAAAGACCAACCAACTTCGATTGAAATCATCTTGAAAACTGAAACTCGTCTAGGCCTACTTTTAAAGTTCAAATCTTCGCTTCATTCAAAACGAAGATGATGCAGACCTTCAATATCAAGAATCGTTGAACCATTAAACTGTGATGTCTGTGCATGGATGGAAACAGTTGTTTGCTATGCACATGCAAACAGGCCGAAACTAATTTTTGGACATGGCTTCTAAGATGAGTAATTGTGTTTAAAGTCGATTGTCGCCTGACCATTTATTTTGCCACCTTGTTCTCTATTCCTTTCTTTACTGTTCACTAGATGATCATTTTATGTCTATTTGTTAACGAATCTATAGGTTTTTATTCAATGAATTGCCAAAGAATCCAGTGTATACACTGAAGAATACCCGTCTTTGACTATTCATTGAATATATTGAATATTTGTTTAGTTGTTTCGTACAAGTATCGCGTCATTTTTTTTAATACTCATTATTTATGTAAGTAGGTCACTGTGTATACGTTTGTCACCTATCCTTCTCTTGTCTAATTGTTGTATTTAAAAACGACTTGCTGTATTCGTTCGTCAATTTTCTGTATTGTTTAATTTATTATTAATATTTTTATATATTTCCTTACTTTTATTATTTCTGTCAGTATTATACTTATTTTCTTTATATTCGTTATTAAACGTGTTGTAATTTAAGTACAATCATCATCATCATTGGGCCTTAACCTGTGCCATCCATCTTCATTGTTACGTCACATCGCTCTTCACATGATTTTTACTGGATATTAAGATGTATTATTATTGATAATTACGACTATATTGATAGTGTTTAAACAATATTACATTAAATAAAAGGTAGATTTACCAAAACTACAGTGATGTCGTCCTTGGAGGATTTTCGACAAGAAGGTATAAGAAAGGGCTTATCAGGAAGGGAACTAGATGATTATGCGGAAACCAAAATATGATAAACATGTAGCCCACATAGACAGAATAGCGGAACGTGGACTAAAAGCAGAAGAAAATGAAATAAAGATTAGGGAGCTTGCTCAAAAAGATAAAGATCGTGAACATAAACCAGCTTTAGAAAAATTTAGAAATCAAGAAAAAGAAAAACAACGAGAGGCAAAAGAGAAAGCTGCTGCTCTGGAACGAGAGACAAAAGAGAAAGAAGAGAAATTGAAAATGGAGGCTGCTGCTCTGGAACGAGAAAAGGAACGGGAATTTCAAAGAAATAAATTAGATAAAGAACTTGGAATAGCAAAAATCCAGGCTCAAGTTTCTGGTGGACACACTGATTCACACAATGATCATTCTTCATGTTTTACAAAATTCAAGTTACCTAATTTTATTGACCATAAATATAAGAAATAAGTGGACACGGAACATTATGGATGTATAAGAAATATAAAGGAACAATGTATTTATGAGTATCGACAAGGTTGTCGAAGTAGTAACAGTATGTGGAAAGGATTTATAAGAATACACGAAAATCGATTCGTACTACTTAGTACCTAATAGTAAATTCAGTGGAGCATGTTATAATTCGTGATAGATATGTGCGTAATAAAAAGAAAGTCGTTTGAACCAATATTGTTGAAGAATCTATACAAGAGTTCAGATTCATCATTTGAATTAATCACATCAAATTGAAAGCTCTAAACAGTAACGGATACGAATACATATTCAAATGCAAACGATTATAGTGGAATGGCTAGGCCAGATTTAAACAAGAAAGTTTGGAATAAATACTCAAAAACAAATAGTAAATGACAAGTAATATTTATTTATTGAGAAAACATTTGACCACAAAGAAAAAAATGAAATAATCCTAGACATTAGTAGAGAAGGATAAATCTAGTTCTTATAGTCCGTTCACCAATTGATGTTCAACTTTGAAATTTGTTTTAAAAAAAACTACCTGATGTAATGAACACAACATCATGTTGATACTAAAAATGTCAGCACGTACAACCAATTCTCTTTGGAAAGTTGTAAGGTCCGTCGGTTTTACGTTTCGCAAATCTATTGGAGGCAGGAATGTATTATGTGAAAAACCACACTTAATTGCTGCCCGAAGCAAATTCCTTAGACAGATACGAGCACGTACAACCAATTCTCAGCTTACACAAAAATCATCACTGAGCAAATAATCACTTCCCTAGAATAAATATCACCAACATAAGATTAATCTGGCGGGCACTGTATCAAGATATTCAATTAAAAATGGGCAGCATCAAGCTGGCATAGAGTATCGTCCGAACGGGACGGCAGTCCAATCACTCGTGAATCTTGTGCGCTCAACTCCTTGGCGTCCGATATTCCGATGGTCACATGACCCGGTCGTTTGGCTATTTCCGTCGGCTTCCGACAGGCTTGCCTTGTCACTAACAAGCAAGCAACCACAAAATAGCGTTGTGACACTAGTATTTGTGCCAAATTTATTCCTTGACCGCGCAAGTCGACAATTGTACTGTGCTCTGGTGTCAAGGCACTACCCACTCCGCCAGACATATACTAGGCATGTAATATAACGTGCCATTTGAGGATTATTATTACTGCAACCTTCCTCTACCAGTCGGTCATTTGTGAATTTCCTGGCATCGGCGTATTACAAAGTACCAGCGCCTCTGACTATTGACATTGTCATCCATTCTTAAGGCAACCTGATCTACCCACTTAAGCTATGTCATCGTGAAGTAGTAACGCAACCACCCAGAAGAAGCCAGCGATATCCCAGTCGTCATTTTTCTTATCCGAGGCGCCCCCGTGAGCCCTCACTCATACTAGTTGTCTTTATGTTATTCGTCAGCCAAGTCACTAGCGACAGGCCTATTAGATTTATTATTATTTAAGCGTGGATAAGTACACGACCATTCGTCACTCTCACCCGTGCCCATTGAAGGTGTGGTGCATGAAGAGTTGTTTACCACTTCTATTTTCACGGGAGTTTCGCTCCTCATAAACAGGATTACTTCACTCAAGGATCCGTTGTTAGGTTGCGTAATAGCAGGACTGACATTTCCAAGATTTATTTAACATCAAGGCAGGAGAGGCCGTTTTGACGTAGGAACTGCCCCCCCCCCTACCCCGTCCGTTAAACAGCTGGACTTACGCAAAATTTACTGAGTGTCGATGTGGAGTGAGTGAGTGTGGGCTTGAGTGTGTTTTATCTAAGTGGTGGGGTAAGTGGTGGGGCAAGTGTTGTTGGTGTGTTTATTTGTTTTCTCTTTATGTCCATGATTTGTGATTTGGTCTGCCGAAGTGTTGAAGGCAGACTTATTATAATTTTCTTGATGTTGTGGATTATTTTTCTTCAATAAAATATAATAACCTTAGTGGCGGTCAGAATCCTTTTCTTCTAACTGTCCCTAGATGTTGTAAAGTTGTTCTTACTGACGTAGAATCTTGATTTCTATTAATACAGAGAGAGCGGGCGGGAGATTGATATAATAAAGTAAGTCGTAGAAGGCTGAAGACGTGGCACAACCACACTTCAGAAGTTATATCTCTCTCCACAATTGCACTAGAGAATCTACTCTTTTCTACATCACATCTTTTCATTCATAATCTGTCTGAACTCAGATATAGTCTATTCATAATTTATTACTACCTATGACACTGAACTGGGCTTTGTTTATTGTCATTGCAAATGCAAGACGCGCAAGATATTGCAGTCGCTTGAAATCAAAATGTATGTCAGTGGGGATCAGAGGAATGCGTGGAATGAATGCATTTTCTTCTATGGCGCAACCTATTAATATTGTTCCTTCTGTCGCGTTTGGCAAGTGGTTCTTAGAAAATAATGTGGTTCCATTACACAATTTAGGTAAACATTTGCAAAAATTTCACTGAATTACGCAATTATCTTTCTCATTTGGCGAGGCGCACTGTTCAACCTAAACACAGAGTTCGTCTTTTTTTATTAGGGTGCATGTCGAAATAGAAAAGATCTTAGGCACTGCGTCTCACTGGATCACTGTTTATATTTAGGAGTGTCTATAAGAAAAACATTCTGACATTTTACTGAGACCACTAGCTGCAAATAACCTTATAAGTTTAGTAGAGGGTAAGCTTAAACTTCTGACCTTGCAAACAAAATTTTACATTTGTTCTTTCATTTACAAACCATTCGCGGGAACACAATTATGCCTTGGTGGCATAATGGTGTCTGTACGCACCGCATTGATTTTTTTTTTTAACCTTTATTTGGTTCTAATTTGTACAAATATTTGATTATTTACAATAAAATGAAAAAGAGGAGTATTTATACAATAATAAAGGCTAAAAGGGCGTCGATGTTAAACAAGATGTTGATGAGGACGTGGGGGTATATGGTGAATGATGATACTTAATGCTTAAATACAAATGGTAATGATAGCTAACATGAGAAAACATATTTAATATAAATTAACTTTAGGGAATAATGATGTAATAAGTTTACATTATATGAGATAACGAAGTGCAAAAAATTTCCAAAATTATTACAAACCAATACAAACCCAAATCGTAACACTAATTATTTATATTCAAAAAGCATAACAATAGGATAATTTAAGAAACAAATTACAAATCAAACTCATATCAAATTATATAATAGTGATGAAGGCTAAAGGGATATGGATGATGAGGGCATAAAGGTACAAGATGATTGATGGTATGTAAACAAAAGCAAAATTTTACAAGTCAGTATTATTCTCAACAAAAAACCTAGTGACAAAGTTCTTAAACTTGTCCTGCTATGTCTTGTGTTATGTGATCGTATATTTGTGAAAATATTTTATAGTCATATCGTCTACCGTCGTGTACTGCCCTATTCCTACATGTCCATACTAGGTACCTAAATTCTGCTAATAGAGTTAGAAGTTTAAGTTCTGTCTGTCTCGGTATCTTAGGTAACGTATTGAGCACAACAGCCCGGTACATGTTGATTGTGTGTTGGAAGTTATCTCCTGTCTTAGCTTGTTTAGGGTGGGGACCACTGTCCTACATGTGTAAAGCAAGTGGTCTTCTGTTTCTATTATGTTGTCGTTGCATAGTTTACATTTGGGTGGTGTTTTCCCTGCTCTTATTGATGCTTGTTTATCCTTAATGGGCGTCAAACTGTACAGCGATCTGTATGTAACTTCTTTTGCTTGTGGTTTAACGTTTAATGCGTGAATGTTTGTGAAACTCTGTGTGAAGTCGGTTACAAACAAGTTGCAACCTCTTTTTATGCGTGTACTCAAAAGTTCAACACCCAGACAATCCCAAGAAGCAGTAAATAATTTGTGTCATCTCTCGGTTAAAATAGGTCTCCAAATAAATGCCTCTAAAACTAAAGCTATGAACTTTTCTAACGAGACCTTTGATATCATCTTGAACGGGGAAAAACTACAGAAAGTTGAAAGTTTCAATTATTTAGGCAGTAAAATGACTCAGGATGGTGACACAACAAGAGAAATCCATACTAGAATTGCTTTGGCAGCTAGCGCCTTCAATAGATTATCTAACATTTGGAAATTACGATCATTGAATATACATACCAAGCTTCGTCTGTTTAATTCAAATGTTATCTCAGTGTTAACATACGGCTGTGAGAGTTGGAAAATAACAAAATCATTGGAGAACAAGCTGAATACATTCGAGAACAAATGTCTTAGAAAACTCATGAACATCAGTTGGAAAGAATTCAAGACTAATCGACAAATAAGAGAAGACTCTAGGCAGAAATATGTCTCCGACTATATAAGGAAAAGACGATGGTCATATATCGGTCATGTCCTACGAATGCAAAACAACAGAATACCACTACAGGCGCTCACTTGAGTTCCTGAGGGTAAGAGGAAAAAAGGAAGACCAAAAGAAACACTCAGAAGAACAATAATAAGAGAAGGAATAACGTTGGGCCTAAATAATGTGCAAGAGCTAATAGGAGTGGCGTCACAACGAACAACCTGGAGAGCACTGGTTTCTGCCTTATGCGCCGTGTTTGGTGCTTAAAGAATTTATTATTATTATTATTATTTGTTAGGTGTTCGTTCTTTTCTAAATTCATTTTTTTTCTTTTTTTTTAACGTTTCGTGTTCCACAACTTTTTTTTTTTTTTTTTTTTCCAAACTTTATTCGCATTCCATTTGAGTTTACAAAACATGTTCATTTTACATATTTTCGTTAAGAAATTTTCAGTGAAAAGACAATTACACAATGAACAGTTGTATAAAAAAAAAAAAAAAACACTTCCACTTCCTCGCACACACTCATTTACAAAAAACTCTTTCTTGCACACTTAAAAAGGTTATACATTGTACATTTTTTGTAATGATAGTAGTGATTAAAGGGAGACGGGGAAAAGGGATAAAGGAACCATACTACCTTGTTCTTGAAATTATAATGTACACTGGTTTTTATAGTGATAACGAGGGAGGGAGGGGGGGGGGGGGGGAGAAATAAGGAGGGAAAAACTTCCACTAAAATGTTTCGGTGAAGATACAATTAAAACACTTCTTTCCCGTTTTGCTTTCTAAAGTAACGTTGACTTTCACTTTCCGATTCTATTTTATTTCCTCAATCGTCGTCGCCTTGCTTTGTACTGGATGAAAACCAATCCTCCTTTCATTCATTCCGTGACAGTTACATTCTTATTCATATAAAAATTTATGTAAGGCAGTTACGCCGTCAAAAAAAATTACGTGTTCCACAACTTTTTTTTCTTTTTTTTTTTCAAGCGACGATGCTTGTTTATCCAAGCTTTTTTTTATTTTTCCTGAAGACATGTGCATGGAAACAATGACAATAATAATTTGAACACAAGCATAACAATGAAAATACACTGTGCAGCTGTAAAAATATAAATAAAAAAATACTTTCACCACCTTGCACACACTCATTTACACTCTTTCTAGTACTCACAGGTTACACATTTTACATTTTGGTAATGATAGTGTTGATTAAAAGGAGAAGGAAGATGAAAAGACAGAAAGAAAGGAAAGGACCTTGGGTGTCAAAGACCTAGATTTAGAGTCTGTCGCGAAAGATTTCCGTCTTGATGGAAAATAATCAAAATAAAGGGTACTTAAATTTACTTCCGCTAAAAGCAGGTATCCAATTCCGCTAATTCATGATGCCAAAAACCTCTGTCCAGCTTGGCTAAAATAAAATCGTGCTGGCCGTGAAATTTAATCTGAAAGGACGTCTCCTGGGACAAAAGAAAGAATCTTGGTCGCCACAAGAGAAATAATGGGATCCGAAAAGAGACACATCTTAGTGGATAGTTTTGGTCATTAAAGTAGTCCCTGTGTGACCGCTTACAACAAGCTTTATTCACATTTCATAGAGGGAGAAAAGACATATTGAACATTCCATTAAATATAAATATACATTTATACACACTTGGACACGCTTACATACACCCAATTACAAGCACATTTCACTGCACCTTTTATTATTTTTACCCTTTTTCTTTTTCCTCCTGAATTTAAAGGTATGAGCCGCGCAATACCAAACGTCGAAAACTTCCCACGAACGTACTTAGGGATCAGTTGGCAAGGTCAGACACTGACACTTTTACGACATCTAGAACTGTGGTACTTGAGAGGATAGGGGGACTGGGGAAGGGAGGGGGTACAGAAGGCAGAAAGCGGACTTACAAAATGTTAGGATGGACAGAGAATGAGATAGTAGTGAGACGGAGGGAGGGCTGTTGGGGAAAGAAAGAGTCATTTTACGAACCAAGGCTGCCTCGTTAAAGAAGAGGTACCATCTCAGGGGCTATTGATAAAACTTTCTGACGAAAAATGTGCAGGAATAAACCAGCGTTGAAAATACGATGATTAAACATGTAAAGATTCCGAAAACACCAAATCTGATTCCGAAATTCTGATAAAATCGCCAAGATCAATGTGTTTGTGTTATATGCAGATTTTGGAACTATGTTTAAGAAGATTGCTTTGTATAAATCTGATTTTTGTGATGTTTGTAAATAGATGATTTTCTGCAGTAGTTTCTTTGTAGGTGTGATTGTACTGCATAAAAAAAACAAATGATCTTCTGTTTCTTGGATGCTTTTCCTACATAGCTGACTTTTTGTTATTTGGTTGGATCTGTGTGCTTCTCGTTTTGTTGTGGGTGTCATGCTGTATATTCGTCTAAAAGTGACCTCTCTTGCTTTAGCAGTGATTTTTGGGTTGTGCAAGTTATTGAAGGTTTCGGTGTAATTTTTTATAGCATATTTCTGTCCTCTTTTAATCCTTAGATGTAAAGGTGGTGCTTGGAGTTTAACTAAATGTTGATATATTGCATTTGTTTTCTGGTGAATTAATTTTTCATGTCCTTGGATGGCTTTTATGCATGTCTTATAAAATGAGGGCATAGGGCCGAAGTGATGGGGGATTGCATTGTTCAGTGGTCTCAGTTTGGAAAGCCTGAGTCCCATGTAATAATGAGTTAGTGTGTGTCGTTCTGGGTGTTTGATGATGCTGCCTGTGTGTTTAATTCTGAGTGCCTGGATCTTTGTTTCTATGTCTTGAAGGGCAGTTCCTCCGTGTTTCTTTTCTTGTATTAGTGTCTTGTGTTTAATGCTGTAAAATGCGCGCCCAAAAACGAAAGCTCTGACCTGTTTGTTTAAATCCGTGATAGTCCGTTTTGGGGGGTCGAAAACTGTGGCAATGTAAAGTAGCTTAGGGAAAATGTATGTATTTAGAATTAAACTTCGTCCAAAAATCGTTGTGGTTTTGTATTTGTATCTGTGCAGCATGTCTCGTATTTTGGATGTTAGATTTTTCCACGTGTCTCTGTGTGTGCGATTTGGGTGTGCGGGAAAGGTTATACCATAGATTTTGATGTTGTTTGTTGGTGTTAGTCCAAAGGGAAAGTCTGCTTTGTTCTTCCATTTGCCTATGCCCATTATTGTGGATTTTTGAACATTTAATTTTGCCCCGCTACATTTGCTAAAGTCTGTGAATGTGTTTAGTATAAACTTTATAGACTTCTTGTTTGGTGGGAAAAAGATGGTGTCGTCCGCATAGGCGAGCAACTTTTGTTCACCTTTCCCTTGAATGAAAATGCCCTTGATAGAGCTGTCTTTTCTGATGTTCTCTAGTAGTGGTTCTAGTGCAAAATCATACAGTAAAGGAGAGAGGGGGCATCCCTGTCTTACAGATCTTGTTAGCCTGAAGGTGTTAGTTAATGTATGATTTACTAACACTTTGCTCTCGGGCTTCATATACAGAATATTAATCCATTGTCTGAAGTGTTCACCTATGTTGAAATGTAGTAATGTTTTGTGGAGGTATGAGTGTAATATTCTGTCAAATGCTTTCTCCTGGTCAAGGGAAAGAACCGAAGACTGACAATCCTTCTGGTGTGTGTAGGTGATTATGTCTCCTATGAAATGTGTGTGTTGATGAATGTTTCTGTGCTCGACGCTACACTGCTGGTCTTCGTGTATGAGGGTCGCCATGAATGGTTTCAGTTTGTTTGTTAGAGCTTTTGTTAAAATTTTATAATCTACGTTTAAGAGTGATATTGGTCTGTAGTTTTTAAGTAGTGTTTTGTCGGAGTTTGGTTTTGGTATTAGAGTGATGTAAGACATGTTTAGGCTTGGTGGGAGTTCCTTATTCTCAAAGGCTTCTTTGTATACTTGTAGTAAAAGAGGCCTTAGGGTAGGGAAGAACTGCTGGTAGAATTCTGTCGTATTCCCTGCTAGTGTTATGTCTGTTAGTGTCAGTTCGGTGTCTAGTGTTTGTTTGTCTGCGTCAGATAATTTTTTGGTAAATTGCATAAATCTGTCTTGTATATATGGTTGCACATTTTCTTCTGTGTACAGGTTCCTATAGTAACTTTCGAAAGCCTGCACTATATGTTGCGTTTCTGTCTGTGTGGCCCCTTCTAAATCCACTATTTGGCCTATCTATTCTGTACACATATTCACAAACAGGGTGGTCTGGTTGCCTACTAAGTGTGTTATTTAATGTCTTATAAATCTTTAAACAAGTACTAAAACTCTAAGAACCTACATTACGTTAGATATATATAGCAATGATAGCTTTAATAATAAAAAAAAAATTTTATTCAGATTTTCATTAATATTAAAAGTGTACAGTTAAAAATTTTAAATTGCAATGTAACATATAAAAATGTTAGTGGTTAATTGCAACAACACCAAAAACAAAATGTCTTTATCATTTGGATTATTTCACTCAATTTCTAGCGTGAAGTTATTTCCCTTCATTATTGCCGTTGGCTTATATGAATTAAAACGGAATAATTTTAAAGAAACTATTTTTTGTGAAAAACATTATGACCAGCTAAGAAATAACTTCACGGTTTTACCCAGGAGAACCAAAAGAATAACTGCCTAATTTCGAGAAGACATTTAAATGAATACAGATTTGTTTAAAGTACTGTCTTAGATTTTTGATAGGGGAATTAAGACTTGGGTTGGTCCCTTCTGAATAGCTTAGAATAAGTGATAGTCACAGTGAGAAGTAGTAATAGCAATAGATTTCCACGAGTGAGATGGTAGAATGTGATTAAGAGGCTGTCTCTGAGATCGAGAAATCTTCTCTCTCTCACCTATCTTCTACGACAGTTTTCGAGGAGTCAGACAGTCTAAACACACACACACACACACACACACATATATATATATATATATATATATATATATATATATATGTATATATATATATCTAACTACTCACGTGCACGCACATACAAGACGACAGTTATACGTACAGACGTGGGAAAACTATAACAAATGATTATATAAATATTCTAGAACGAGCTGACCAACATGCTGATTAATTCCAAGAGAAATTTTAATTATCATCTAAAATTTCTTCACAACACATAGAAATTACATCAAAAGCATATACAAATAGTCATAAAGTCAATAAAAATGCTACAAAAATGATAGACACATAGTATGATCTTATCTTTATGTTTAGCCCACAGTCCCGTCAGGAGAAAGATGATAGCCCGACACGTCACAGATACATATGATTAGGTCTAATATTTTCCCCCTTTTTAAGGTATGCACAGACGTGGTATCTCTGTTCTATTTTAAGGGAACTATGATTAGCAATACTTGCATACAGAAAGTTAAGACAGCAAAATGGGTGCCCAATTACTACAATAAAGAAATCACTCCGTCCTGCATACACTGTATTCATTCAGCCGAGCACACGTGCACATGTACATACTCACAGCTTTGATAGCCACTTCTGGAACAAAGAGACAATATTTTTAGGACTTGCCCATACAGAATCTTCAATGGTAATCTTGGCCAAGAAAACCCCAGATCCAAAAAGACGGGTTGAATTCTCTACTTCCGGGACCGTTCTCTTGGGAATACTATTGTTTTGGATGTCTGTTTAAGTCACAAAAAATTGTCCAGGCATGAGTGTTTATAGCGAGCACAGTGTCAACCTCTTAGATTTAAAACGAATGAGGAATGTCAGGCCGGCACCTTCTCTCAGTATAGGAATTTAGTTGGTCACACCACCACTTGTAAAACTCCGTCGGAATGTTACTGACGTTAATATGTTACTTGCCACCACGGCTAAATTTATACATAGAGTTTGTGCAGAAAATCTGATCTGGCTCAAAGGCCCAGTATAAAACAGTTAGTCTTTAATAAAAACCGTTAGTGAGAGTTGTACTCTGTCTATTTATGAAGACACACGCACTGTCAGACAGGTGTTAACTTGTAAACAAACGTGGTTAAAAGATAAAAAACTGTTTATGTTTCTCACAGGTATGTCTCTTGTACTAAACTCTGGCAAAGTTTGGGTACCACAGTTTCACTATATATAAATGGAAAGAACACATATCAAATAATTATACATACTATAACTGATAATTTAAACTGCAAGCGTAGCTTGTCTTATCATTTAAATTTTCCCGTGAAATAAGTTATATTTAAAAATCATCAATCCTCATGAATTAGGAATACATGCGTATTCCGTCAATACTCATGAGGCTTCTAGCATTAATAAAGTTAGTTAGAAAGTTTATTCTCGTCTGATTATTAGCAGTTAAATTAAATTCCTTAATAGCCGACTGAGTTTAAGCTAGAAATATAATTTCTGTTTTCCACTGTAACTCTTCACTATCAAATAATACAGACTATATAACTTAAGCGCTCTGCACCAAATCTAACTAGTGAAATAAAATAAGCGATTTAACACTTTGAACACTTCACAAAATACTAGATATTATTTATGATATTTTACCTCCAAACAGAATTACAGTTTCACAACGACTAGGATAATTCACTAGATAGGTATTTAGAAGCTCGGCAAAATTTGACGAGAAACTAATGACTTCGCTATACAAGCTTCATTCACTAGCACGAGTGATTCTGTCTACTGCAAGTTGGAGAATGCCAAGAAACAAGTTTCAAACTCTGGTTATATCTATTACCAGACAAAGAGGTAAACGTTTAATTTCGCAAAACGAAGTACTCTCCCCTTTTCCGTCTTTAACGCTTACGTTTAACACTTAAACTCATGCCGTAACTGCCACCTTGCGTCTCTGACACCTCCGTCTAAGAAACGGCCGAAGCGCTACGTGTCAGATGCAAATGTAGACAACTTGTCTGCACTGCAGGGGCAGTTTTTGCACCTACGTTAACAAACTGACCGAGAAGCGTGCGTGTCATGGAAAAACCCAGATTTTATGTCTCATTCCCGAGCGCTGCGTGAGTGTCATATCACACTTTACTCTGAGAGAAACGTTAGTGTCAGGTAAAAATGCTAGACATTATGACACCTAGCCTGACGAAACGCCCACGGCATGAGAAAAGTACAGACGCGTGTCTGCTATCTCTGTCTGCCCGGACGAGTATTCACACGTTCTATCGTCCATTGACATCTAATGCAATAGAATGCATTTAAACGCTCTCTCTCTCTGACACGTTATGTCATAAATGCGTTCTCAGTTTAATCAGCAATGAAATGCGTTTGTAAATGAGAAACGAAACTGGCGAAAGTGAGAATGGGAAAAAAAAATTTTTTCGCAAACGAATGGATGCGAAAAATACAGGGAAAAGGTAAAGAGTGATAATAAAAATAGAGGATACGGGTGAAAGAAAAAGAAGAGGATATAGGCAATCTAATGATCATAACCTCTGTGACAAGTACCAACAAACATCCACTACATGAGATACATACATACATACATACATACATACATACATACATACATACATACATACATACATACATACATACATACACATACACATACACATACACATACACATATATATATATATATATATATATATATATATATATATATATATATATATATATATATATATATATATATATATATATATATATATATATAGAAATATACACATATAACATATAATATATATATATATATATATATATATATATATATATATATATATATATAAATATATATATATATATATATATATATATATATAATAAATATAATAATAATAATAAATTCTTTAAGCGCCAAACACGGCGCATAAGGCAGAAACCAGTGCTCTCCAGGTTGTTCGTTGTGACGCCACTCCTCTTAGCTCTTGCACATTATTTAGGCCCAACGTTCTTCCTTCTCTTATTATTGTTCTTCTGAGTGTTTCTTTTGGTCTTCCTTTTTTCCGCTTACCCTCAGGAACCCAAGTGATCGCCTGTAGTGGTATTCTGTTGTTTTGCATTCGTAAGACATGACCGATATATGACCATCGTCTTTTCCTTATATAGTCGGAGACATATTTCTGCCTAGAGTCTTCTCTTATTTGTCTATTAGTCTTGAATTCTTTCCAACTGATGTTCATGAGTTTTCTAAGACATATATATATATATATATATATATATATATATATATATATATATATATATATATATATATATATATATATATATATATATATATATATATATATATATATATATATATATATATACACACACTATTCTTCCAGCTTGTATACTAAATGTAATAGGCACAGGCTACTCACGGAGTCAGGGGGTACGCTAATCTTCATCTCACAAAAATCACTGATGTAAAATTAACCACACTTACGGCTCACAAGAATGCAATATAACTATTACTTAACACTACACAAATAATAGTAATGGTAATATGTACACACTTGTATAGAGCGCAGTGCGACGCTAGAATTCCTCTTATAAATGCATTTAATACTTTACACATTTAACACAGTCTCACAGTTGAAAGTAACGATGAGATAGATATACGTGAAATTACACTAGAAAACACTTACATCGCAAACCGGCTTCTATCAAACCTGTTATAGATAGACAAACTCTAAAAAGCGATAAATCATAAACCTGAAATGTCTAATATTACTAAATCTAAAGTATTATAAAAATATACTCTTATGCAAGCATACCTCTATGTCGTTAGTACTCTTAGCACAGACGCAGCATATGCGATATCAAATCCTCTACCTCACTGGTGTATCGTACCGAGGATGCATACCGCACAAGATGACGATCTGGCTTCTTTTCACCTCTCAACTCTCTCACTGTTTCAGTTTAAATCTACATATCCACTCCTGTACCACGTCAAAATGTCAGGCAAAGCTCCGCCCATTCCTGTAGGGAGAAAATCATGAGTCCTATGCTCAGTTTGGATGACATGAGATCACATCTTAGTAAATATTATCTTCTTAATCGACACAACTCAAGGTCCACCCACTATGGTAACATTCCCACGATATCTGTTGCCCGAGTCACACTTCTTACGGTTTTGTGCTCAACAAGATGTGTTATCAGACAGCGCCATGATGTATAACAACCGAGGGCTGTTTCCCATTACATCTTCTGCGTCTCATACGTTTGTCTTCCTCACAGATGGGAAAGGTGTGTTTCGTTCAGATCGCCAATTCCCATGTGAGAATGCCAACATGAGCACAAATATACACCGTAGGCTAGATCGACAACTATTACTCAGTCTAAAGTTACACCTTTCTGGCCACATGGTCACATATTCCGCCCTAAATTTTTTGTGGTCCCCACAAACCTACTCTACTCCATTATAAGTTCTAAGTTTATGTCTTTTTGCTTGTCGTGGTCTGGGAGAATTGTCCGCTCGTACAGCGTCGCTATTTATTTGAGAGTTCAGCAAGTTAGTGCCTGCAGTTGTCGGCCTTGGCAGGGGATTGCTTCCAACGTATTTTACATTTGTTTTCCGTCGATGTTGGCGTGCATTCCCCCCAATCTGATTTAGATTGGTGTCATCTCAGGAGCGTCGGCGTGTATTCCCTCTTATCTGTTTATGATGAGTTTCCTCTTCTGAACATTGGCCGCTTTTCTTGGCGCCCTTAGGGTAACAGTTTTCACGGCCATCTTTTGGCCTGCACCCTGAAGGCAGCCTAGATATGTCGGTACGTTTAGAGAGGGCGTTCTTTGAGGGACAAACCGATATCAAATGCTCTGGGGACTTACACTGAAAACATCGCTTCGAAAGCGGGCCCTGAGGGCACTTGGCTGCCATGTGGTCCGAAAAGTCTCCACAATTGTAGCATATTATTTTTCTAGGCTTCCTCTGTGCCATGGGTCACCTCCTGCTACCTTAACATTCATGGCCGCCAATGCCGCATACAAAGACTGCTTCAATGCCCTGAACAGATGGTTTGCTATCAAATGCTTCTCGCTCATTTCTCGCCAGACTACGGAATCCTATTCTGAAAATTTTAGTCTGATGTACAAATACATCAACACCAACATCATCCGGTGTAATAAATCCCCTTACTTTGTCGACATTATACCACTTACAAAATCCTTGTCGCCTTTTTGGTGCATCTGTGTTTTTACTTACCTCTAAATCACTGCGTTCACTATTAACTGCCTGATTCTCACACATTTTTGTGAATTCCTTATTTTCTCCGCATTTCCAGTGATTGAACATTATTTCTTCACTCTGGCGGAACCGTACCCCACGTAAAAATGGGATATTTTCTCTATTAGTAACAGCGTAGAGTTAAATTTAGAATTCATTAGTTGGCTACGCGACCAATTACATCGGCAATTGAGTAGCGTCTCCCCTTCCGAAATTACATTTTAACATCGCTTTTTGATAGCATAACAATCGACCAAAGGAATTTAAAAAAAGGCCCAAAAATAGACCAAGTCGCCGATATCTAGGTTTTTCTTTTCAAAATTCAGAGTCGAACGCTGGTATCCATCATTACATACTCTACTTTGACCTTTGACACAACTAACCTCAATCTACATCAATCAACTGAAATTTTAGTTTTATTCTTGCTGTTCATTGAGTAAGTAATACTATAATCTGAATAATTATACTTTTATTGATATGCTGGCACATGAAAAGTGGACCACATTCTTTGAACAAGAAAGAAATGTAGTTACTGAACTATCGCTTGTTGCTCAATATTTTCTTGCTGTTCCAGGACATAATGCTAATATTGAGAGACTTTTTTCACTAATGGAAAGTCAGTGGACAAAAGACAAAAACCGATTCACTGTTGAATGTATTAAATTAATATTACAAGCTCAATACACTTATAAGAATGTTTCATGTACAGAGTCCCATGAGTATTTAGTTGGAAATTCAGACTTACGAAAAAAAATTATGTCAAGTGAAAAGTACAATGTTAAAGACTGAATATTTACTGATGTTGACAAAAGTAAAGCATGATGGAAAAATTATTAAAATGTACATTTTATGAAGATTTTTAAATTTGTTGTTGTTGTTTGTGAAGTATTTGTATATAGTTTATCATGACTCTTTACATAAATGTATTAAATTAGTGAAAGTAATGTGTCCTCCTTTGTGTCCCCTTTTTTTAAAAAGTGTCCTCCTTTTTAGTCAAAAAATCAGAAAATGTCACCCTTTTAAAAAAAATAATAAGGTCAGCCTCTATATATATGTAGAGCCGCGGTAGCATAGTGGTTAGTGCACTGGCTTCCTAGCGCAGTGGTCTATGGTTCGATCCCCAGATGAGGCGGAAAATTTTTAGGCCACAAACGGCTCCTGGGTCGACCCAGCCCCAAATGGGTACTAGAGCTACTCTGGGAAGGTTAAGGCGGCCGGCGTGATGCCGACCACATCACCCCTCGTGTGCCGACGGTCAAGATAATATGGGCCTAACACCATATTCCCAATATGCCTCAATGGGCGTGTAACGGGTTCCTTTACCTTTTCTATATATATATATATATATATATATATATATATATATATATATATATATATATATATATTTATATATATATATATATATATATATATATATATATATATATATATATATATATATATATATATATATATATTCAATACCATAATATCTGCCATAAGTACGTCGGTCGGTCAGTCACATTTTGCACACCGTCATTTGCGCACTATTTCTATTTTTGAGAGAGTACCATTAACTTTCAACCACAGCTAAGTGGGTGCAACTGTGGTTGAAAGTTATACAATAATTGTATTGTTTCCCTTATATGTACTCTCCCGAAAATAGAAAAGTGCGCAAATGAAGATGTGCATGAACAGTTTGATTATGGAAAGTCAAGATTTTAAAAAGATGCACGAACAATTACAAGACATGTTGTCATAAAAGAAATGTTAGTTATTTAGTCAATTTATGGTCCATTAGATCATTATCACAGCTCCACATGTCATTTAGGAATGTTACTCCACGTCTTCATATTTAATACATCCATATTTCGCTACAAATATCTAATGACGGTCGCCTGCAATGAAATGACCACAGTGGTAATAGTACCCTCTGTAATACATGTAACCGAAACACCACACTATAATTAAAAACCTGTCAATATTGACGGGTTATTGCTAATATATATATATATATAATGCAGACTGGATAAAGAGAAGTTGATGGGACCATGCAAAGTACTTCTACCTATCTGAACTACTACTTATCATAAGATTGCTCTAAGATCGCCATTTCGCGATTAGAAGCATAAAGAAGGCATAAAGTTATCATTTAACCGTTTCTTGAAACTTTTTCATCGTTAAAATAACATTTTTATATTTTCCACTTTTAAAAACCAAATTAACAAAAGCACATGGTATTTTTAGTAGCATGGTTGAAAGTACCAAAACATTAAAAAGTCTGCACGTCTTATTTTACTAATCTCGGATCCTGTACTGTGTTGTCAGAGCTTAACACAAACAAGCCCCATGTATGTAGGTCACTGGGTCTGTGGGAAGAAACAGAAAGAATAGGATGACTTCTACGTCAGGTCTCACAAGATGCGACTATTATCTGCTTCTATACAGGCCTGGCAGCTTTATTATGTAAAAGAATTAGCTACAGAAACTACCGCTGCAAGAACACTTGAAGTCTTCGATGCAGGATTTCTGCAAGGGGACCGCTACAGTGGTGTCAACGTGATCCACAAAGAACAATACAGAAAGGAAAAGAAGAAGATAACATGAAAATAGAAATTCTGAATTACAACAGACAAAAAAAAAAAAATTGAGTTCGACTTATACAATAGACACACGAGAAACGACATGAAGAATGTTTACCCCAACACCAATTAGCCGATGACCACTCCAAGAACTCGACTTCTTTTCTGGCTTTGCACTCTGAGATCTAGTATAAAAGAAATCTTTAAAGTTTCAAATATCCCTCCCCCCATCCACCATCCTTCTTTTTCCACGGCAGAATCTGCCAATTGAGTACTGTAATATTCTTCTTTTTTTTTTTTCTTAACTTATCGGTTTCTGCACATTTTTTTTATTTTAAAAAGAGGGCAAGAACAGAAGCCAATCGTTAGTAAGAGTTACTACGCATACACCACGTGATTTACAAAGCATTTTGTTTTCTACTCCTTCTGCGTCGTTTGCTTTCACATTTTGTTCTCTACAAAGCTTGCTGTCTGTCTCTGATTGTGTTAACGTTTCCAGCGAAAACCCTTTATTCCTCGAGTGTGGTCGTTTACAAACATGTAAAAAATGACGCCCGACCTGAAACAATCTATCGCCTTATCCGTCAAATTATTTCGCGCGGTCACACACATTTATTTATAACTTAGTCTTCTGACAGGGACAGCGACATAACTTCTGCTCAAAAGGGGCCAAATTTGAGTTGGGACTGAAAAATTACCTCGACAAATCCGAAAATTCTAGTTATGAGAATTCGACTTAATCTGAGTTATTTAACAAAGCCAAACAAGTCATCTGACAAAGACCTTCATAAAGGCTTCTACTTAAGCAAAATTTGATTTAAGCGAGTTCCTCTTAAGTGGACTGCACTATATATATATATATAGTTTATATATATATATATATATATATATATATATATATATATATATATATATATATATATATATATATATATATATATATATATATATATATATATATATATATATATATATATATACACATATATATACGAGGGACGGTCAAAAAGTAATGCCTCGTAATTTTTAATTTCATTCAATAGGCAAGAAAACAGATAAAATTCACATTGAAATGTAGCCCTGTGGTAAAGTGGGATGATATAAATATTTATAGGAGACTTAGTGTACCGACTGAGATCAGCTGTGAAGGTATCTGTATCTAATAAGTGTGGTGTATTACAGATGACCTTACTTTGCTACCACATTTATACCTCAGTCAGACTTATTCTGGAATATTGTGATGACTACGTTGAATGTCTAGGGTTATGATAATGATGAAGTGTATGTTCACAACAACCAACAGACAGATAAACAATTTAATTTAATCCACAACACTTTACAACACTGTGACACTCACATACATATAACACTCTATAAGACTATCTCAATAAGTCAAGGGTAACTTTTAAAAATATGTATTAATTCTTTTCAATACTAGATATCCTGATTCAACTACAAAGTGAACCAGGAATCACAATCAAATGTAATCACAAGTTGTATGTACACAATTTATAGACAGGATCTTTGTATTGACATATATTATTATTGCAATATGTGTGTAAGTTGTGATGTAGGACTATGAGGTAATACTGGCTTTTTAAGCTAAGTTGTTGTTTGTCATCATGACTTCAAGTGTTTGTTTCTGGTGGAAATAATATTGGTAAGGTTCACAGTTTCTTTTGATTTGAAACAAATAAATGTCCCTCTTGATTTAAGGTAAAGTCCCTTTTAGAGGGGGGGGGGGGTATACACAAGATTGAGCTGCTCTGGCCACGAACTCTTAACTTCTGTGTGGGCGGCAGGAAACAGTCTCCACTGCTCGCTTGCTTCACCGTTTCCTTGAGAAACAATACTGGTCGCTATCTTGACCAAGGAGTATGCTACCAGCCTCTGGATTCAGCAAAACTAAGACCAGGTGCTGCTTCAATACGTTAGGACCACGGTCCCTGAAACAAGAAGGTTGTACCTCCTACTTCAGAACTAATTTATAATCTATTTCCACACTGAAGCACAATACATAACAAACACTGAGTTCAGCGCTGTAGGCCAACTGTTAGCTTCTCATGAACAATATACACCAGTATTCCTCTCCCTAATGGTTACAACGCCTCTGCAATTCCAGCATTATTTTCTTCTATTCAATAAGATAGGTGTCATAGTACTTTTTGGCCATCCCATGCAGATATATTCCTCTCCGACAAGTTTTATTCATGGTGGAGCCATATCGAGGTTTTGCCTCTGTTTATTGTTACTGAACCACACACATATAGACATAAATTATCAATTCACATTCAATTTTCATCAACAAGATATCAAATAGGTCTAGCTTACCACAATTCATGGAAATATTAAACAAATACGTTGACTGGCGATGAGTTATGGCACAATTCCGATCTGCCTCTGTCCCAGGCTTTTATTTAGAAAAATATGAGCTGGATCTCAACGCACTTGCTTTTACACAGTTTAATTTCAAAAAAGTGGCACTGAACTGACGCTCCTAATTGACTATATCAAATGGTCTAGCCAATGGGACCATGTTTACAAAAGCTTTTGAAAAAAAGTACCCTTCCTATCGTTGCCATTAACAACCAGAAATAGTATTTGCCATCGACTAATCATGTTTTGCCTTACATATAATTCTAACCAATCAAATCGGATTTAACGTAGTGGCCTCATTCCCCTAAAGCAGTATCCAAACATGAGCAAATATGATCTGGTGCTGTCAGACAACACCCCTATAATATTGTGGCTATAATTTGTTAATTACTAGACTATGTGCATAACACAACAAATTCTTTGTCAGCAAGTCCTAAGGCACCCAAATATATAAATTTAATGGGGCTAAGTGGCTCCGTTCAAAATATGTATTCTAGGATAGTCGTGTATTTGTTTTTTTATTTTTTTATCGATTTAGAACCGCCACCTGTCCTGCCTTTTCGACTGTTCTGTCAGACTAATGTCAGGATTTCAGACATAAAACAGTAGAATGTCATGTTTCCTAATAAGCATTAAACATGTTTTCAAAACCTAACCGTGTATTGGTAGTGTTTTTTATCACTGTTTATTTGAAAAAAAGTTAGTGCTTCATGCCTTACGCGTTCACTTTTTCATCGCGAGACTGTGGTAGTATTGCATGCGTTCCTCCATTCATCTCTCTCTCTCTCTCTCTCTCTCTCTCTCTCTCTCTCTCTCTCTCTTCTAAGTCCGTCTGTCTTTTGATTACGCAGTGTATATAATGACATTAATGCTAGTATTTTATCTAGGTCATTAAGCAGTGTGCGTATCTCAAGGTTTTCTAAGAAACACAGTACCAGTTTTATTTTTAGAAACGCGTGTATGCTGCTGTAGGCTTTACTAGTAAACGTGAAAGCGTTACAATTATGCAGACGAAGTAGAAAAAGGGGGATTTTTGTACGCCATTGTGACAGCACTGTTCTTTTACCATTCCTCTTTCCTTTTATTGAATTAATTCGTTAGGCTTTACATTTACTTTTTAATTTATATGTGGATTTAGAATGTTTCACGACAAGCCCCAAGTTTGAACTTCAAAAATGTATTTTTCAATGTAGTCTCCGTTATTTGTTACAGTTTTTGTCCATCTTCTCACAAGGGTATGTATCCCCGCATGGTAAAAATTTGTGTCCTTTTTCCGAAACCACTGGCGTACGCGTACGGCGCGTTTAAGGGTCTCGGTGTCCTCAAAGTGATGTCCGCGAAGATCTTTCAGTGGTCCAAACAGATGGAAGTCAGAAGGTGCCAGATCGGGACTGTAAGGGGGATGTGGTAATAATGTCCATCCAAATTTGGAGTCACTGCAGACGGCCAGTCCGCTTTGCGTCAGCCATTGAGGATTGACCTACTTCAGCTTCGTCCCAACGATGTACCCAACGTCGGACAGTGCTAACATTCACTGTTGAATCTCCATAAACATTCTTCAAAGGTTCGTGGATGCGAATTGGGGTCTCGCCTTCAGTATTGAGGAATTCTATGACATAACGTTGTTTTAACCGAACGTCTTTGGCAGCCATTTTTAAACTGTTACAGTGGTGCCACTTGTTACTGAAACAGGTTGGTAATGCTATACAGTGCAGAAGAGTTTTTGAGGAATCCTGCTAAATTTATAAATTGCACACCGATGCAGTATTTACATACATAAAAAATAGGAGGCATTATTTTTTGACCTTCCCTCGTATGTATATATATATATATATATATATATATATATATATATATATATATATATATATATATATATATATATATATATATATATATATATATATATATATATATATATATATATATATATATATATATATATATATTTTTTTTAAATGGTTTGTTTATGTCAATCTTTATCTTTCTGGGCAAGTCTGCTCCAGTAGAACTATTGGAAAGGCAAGGAAATGGCTCTGTAAAGTTTCGTTATTTTTTTAACGTTTGCATCATTTTATCTTGGCACACTTTGTTCATCAAAAACACAATTTCCGTCCGTTATTTTAACGCGCATATGAAATTAAAATACTCCTAATATAAAAGACTGCGTAAATGTGTTTAGCTGTATTCCACACAAAATAATCTTATATCTTATGATGAAACCGGAAAAGCAATTTTATTCTGCTTCCGAGTTTTACTAAGAAGCAAATTAATAAGACACATTTTTGGCGAAGGGAGCCAGCTTCATTAAGGCGCATGTCTGACGTCTGAGACACGACAAAAGTCTGAGTGAAGACTGAGAAGGTTATGAGTTATGGTGTTGTATGGGGATAGGGACTTACAGTTAACAGGAGTAAAGAATATATACTGACTATACCTCCTACCACTCAATGACTATGTTTAAATTACCGTCACTCCGTCTCTCTTTCTTTTAACTGGAGTAACGTTTTGTATAAATTAATGTCTCCACAAACAAATCAAGTATAGGTACAGATAGAAAGGAGAGTCTGACACGCCGATAGAGTTTCTGATTTATTCTCACACACACACACACACACACACACACACACACGCACACGCACACGCACACGCGCGCACGCACACACACTCTCACACACACACACACAAAACTATGGCAAAGCAAGGACGTTATTAAAAAATCACATAAAACATGAAACAACAAAATGCATGTATCAATGTGAGAGACAATCACGGCTAGTACTACTAAAGAATCCAATGAGACATCAACTTAGTCTCCCACTCCCATAAGCATGAGGAAGATGAAAAAATACTCCGTCTGCATGGAACCCTGATACAAAGATGTCCCTACACCACCACTTTAGCCCGCTGACGTCTTCTTGTCAGCAACACAGCTATTAAATTCACTAAATGCCCCTGTCCCACTGTTATTACAATCCCTCCCCATTTCAACTATACTGAAGCACATTAAAAACGCACCACTATTATATATACTGATGCCGAGAAGCTGGGAAAAAAAAGTGTGGGAATGGATTTTCCCCGTGTTTGTCATGAGGTAGAGAGCGAATGGCTGCTGGAATGGAAAGTGCATGATTCAACCCACTGGTTTGTGTACAGACTACATGAAAACCATGAAAGTTACACGTGCAAGACGATTCCCAACAGCTATGACCCTGAAAATGTGTACGCGTTGTGGCAGTATACTCGGTATAAAAAGACCGTTGAGACAAAACACCCAGTACATGTGCTTGAAATGCCACGACTATCTGAAAACGACCGCCAACGAGCCATTGGTATGTTGGAGACCGGAATGAGCTCGCGGGCCATTGCCAGAAGGATGAATTGCCACCACAGCACTATTGTACGTCTCAATGAACGTTACGGAACCACTGGCAGTGCCCGGGATAGACGTCGGAGTGGCCAACCACGAGTTACTACCCCTGCGCAAGATCGTCATATTGTGCTGAGTCACCTAAGGAATCGTTCTCTCCCGGCAAGTCAAACAGCAAGAGCAATAGTGGGTAGACGTGGGCAAGTCTCTCGAATGACAGTCATACGACGACTCAGAGATACAGGCCTTACTGCAAGACGACCTTATGTTGGGCCAAACTTGACTCACAGACATCGTCAGCAGCGCCTGCAATGGGCAGAGCAACATGTCAGATGGACTAGACTGCAGTGGAATGCTGTCCTATTCACAGACGAGAGCAGATTCAACATATCCTTTGCTGATGGACGTATGCGGATTTGGCGACGGTGTGGAGAGCGCTTTGCAGATTGCTGTGTTCGTCAGCACAACCGATTTGGAGTTGGCAGTATTCACATTTGGGGAGGATTCAGTTTTCACCATCGCTTGCCTCTTCACGTCTTCCGTGGAAATGTTAATGCTGTGACATATCGAGATGAGGTTCTGGATGCATTGGTTGCTCCTGCGTTCACAAATTATCCAGACTTGCAGCTTCTCCAGCAGGATAACGCACGTGCGCACACCGCATGCATTACGCAGCAAAATCTACAGCAGCAGAACATTGTGACGATTGATTGGCCCTATCCCCAGACATGTCCCCTATAAAACATCTGTGGGACGAGCTTGGACGCAGAGTCCACAGGCAAGGTTCTCCAGCTAAATCTGCAACAGCTCGAAGCTGCTCCTACACGTGAATGGGACTTGATTCCCCGGAATTTCCTTCAGAGACTTGTGCGTTCCATGCGGAGCCGCTGACAAGCTTGTTTGCAAGCACATGGTGGACATACCAGATACTGAGGATAGTGTGAATGAATTTTTTTATTGGTTGCATTTTTGGTTTTTTCCCTTGCCTGCACAGAATGCAATGAATTTCATAACAATCAAATGTACAAATTAATGACCAGCTTGGATTCATAGGAAAATGAATAAAGATTCCAAATATGTAAACTTGTAAACACTTATATTTACATTTCACACTCTGGTCCTGGATTATACAGGTGGTGCGTTTTTAATGTGCTTCAGTATATTTTATGAGTGCACTCTTAATTAGTCCTTTTTTGGCTCACTTGCATATAATAATCTGCTGGACGTACGCTTGTTGGCAGATAGCTGGCGGCGAGATTATAGCCCTTTCCTTTGCCCTTTTGATGCTGACAATCCGTGACAAAAAACCCAACGCCATGGTAATCCAAAAAAAGAAATTCCAAGGACCATGCTAAATCCTAGAAATGTGCATGGGAACTGTGAATCCGGGCACTAATGGGTGGCGATGATATCGCTCACAATTTGCTAGGTGTTGGAGGATATGACTCTACCAAGTGCGCTAAACCACTACTCCTGCGGCAGCGTGTGACGTAACTCTTATGCAGTTGACGCCAGTGGAGCATGGGCATTCCACTTTCTATGCGAGACGTCGTTTAATGATATTCCCAGCAAGGGAAATTAACCATTGGACCAGTCGGAAATTACAAGCCGATGGCTCAGAGTTTACCGATGGTTGCTGAAATGAAACCATAGTCAAAAATCTCTTATCATCGAGCCGACATCACATCAAAACAACAATGAAAACAAATCAAGTTCAAAAACAGGTACAGATTAATTGTTATTTACAATCCTTTCCCACCCCACGATGGGCCAGTGCTGGCCAAGTCCGCAGTTATTTATCTCACCCTTTCTCTCTCACCGACCTTTGCTCGTCAAGCGAGCCGGCATGTCTGTCTACGCGATAGCTCGCACCTGCGTAATCAGGGAGTGGGGGGAGGGGGGGGGGGTTGCCCCGATTGGCAAACAAAAAATGGAGGCGGTTAAGATATGAAAACATTCCTGGCCTTTAGCTCGACATCGAACTGACCTTATAGCATCTGTCAGTCTTGCCTAACGCACAGGCGTTCAAAACACAATCGCCAGGCTGGCTGTAGTACATTTAATCTCATTAAATTTACATGCATCTGTATGACAGGGGGTAAGACTGGAGTGTTTAAGGGATAGTATCTCACGGTGAGAGGCAGCTACTTCCTATTTTTAAGGAAGGTCTGGATCCTATTTGGTTCCCCCACTCCAGTTCAGCTCACGTATGGCTCCTCGAGTCTGCTTGTGTACGGCAGCGCCACACCCTGGGCAACGGCTTTGGCTGGGCGGCAGAATTACGAGAGTAAATTGAAAAAGGGAGGTATATATGACACTACATATATGGCTACTGTTGGGAAATCTTTAACTGAGTTAAAAATAACCATATAGTGTACAAGTAATCAATTAAAACAAAGTTACAGGTAGTGAAAAATTATACACTGATCCGCCGCAGAGGCCGTAAACACAAAGAAAATAGCTTATTGTTACACTCTGTGTTAAAAATCATTCTCTTAGTGAAACTAGTCAGATATATGTACACTACGTGAATAAAAAGGTTCTCTAGCCGAGCGTCCATGCAGCAGTTTAAGGAATACATTTATTTGGCTTAGAGAAAAAAAACCTTAAATGGCGTAACATAATTTCCACACACAAAATATACTATTATAGCTCCTGGTGTTTGTTGGGTAGTAGCTGAACTAACAATTACTAGAACACGCTATGAAAGCTTACTCTGACTTGTTATAAATGAGAAGGAAATAAAACACTAACAAGTTATTTAAGAATTCTTACCGAGACTTGTGAAGAATATCTCACACTAATTTAGTTGGCAAACTGCACAGTGGTCTTTACTGCTCACGACAGGCATTTTTGGACTGAATCCTTTAGAGACAGCGGTAAAGGTATTAAATAGTGCAACTAGAGCTACAGATGTTAACGCGTGAGTTACCATCTGCGTTAACATCTGCGTAGATAATGCCGAAAACAATCGTAATAATTACCCAGAGAATATTCCTGGCGACACGCTATAAAAAGAGGGACTGGGTATTACGCTGAGGGAGTCCCAGAGTTCCCTGGAATCAAAACACAGGAAAGATTTTGTTACCGCGATCCAACAAATGCAGGTGTCTCGTCACAAAAGTCACTCTTTCGCCAGGGCTGCCGCATAATATGATGCAATAGTTACAGAACCCTGCGACTAGTTTCCCTGGTGTCAAAGACCCGAGACGTTTGCCGCGCTACTTTGCAGAAACAGAGTGCCTGGGTTTCTGACTCGTGGTCAAAGAACTTCTAAGCAACAACAACAACAACAAAAATGATGCTCTCCCGCGATGGAGAATCCTGGATGCTTTAATTATCTCCTACCAATATTACATAACAGGGGAGTGAGCCTATCATATTTAAAGTGACTGGCCAGTTGCCCCACTTTACCACTATAGAAGACCGAAAAGAAATGAAATTAACGGGTCAAAATAATACATAATTTAGGGGTTGGTGTTTAGCTCCACCCCAGTGCCCACAATTTATAACCCATTTTGTCACATTTGGTGGTCAGTCAAATTTTCTGAATGTGTCTCCAGAATATAGTCCTTTGAATCAAGAATTCACAGATTCTCACTTTTATATCTAAAGCACCAGCTTTTTTTTTTTTTTTTAAACCAAAGCGGTAGAAACCAAATTATTCTATAATTTAAATTTGCTTGACGCAGTATTGTAAAATTGCTATAAAGAATTTAAAAAAAAACCGCTAAATCTTGTTAGATTTTCATTCAAATTAAACATGCCAAGTGGATGGTGCTTACTTCGAATGTTGATCCACATGGAACATTCGCTGGTTTTAATTATATACATATCGATACAGTTCTGCTACAATTATTATCCACGTGGCAAAATCAGTGCCATTACCTGGCAATATGCGACACAATTACTTCTCTTTAAACGGTCCTTCAACGATTACAATTACATCGGACAACAGCCAAAATGTATCCGAGACAAAAGTAGCTATGTTTAACTAATTTGAACAAGCTGATCACGAATATGAACTTAAAAATCGCGAATTAGCTCTAATTTTTAAGATGAGGGGGGAGGGGGGGAAAAGGGGGGGGGGGAGTTCAGTAGGTTGAACTGAGATCTGGCTTCATCTTCCCTACGAGAATGACCCAGTCCCTCTCTTCTCTTTTCTGTAGCCCTGGCGTGTGATTCCGAACGAGACGGATAGCCTTGAGCGCCAATTGTATGATGCAATCTGTAGCAATCATTGCAACCACATTTCCTCCTTGTCGTCATTTGTGTTGTGGATTCTGTGAATGCAGACGTGTCGTTCTAGATTAGGATGGCCATATTGTTCAACACAAAAAGGAGGACAAATGCCATTTTTTGGTCATAAAAGGAGGACAAGGGAGGACAATATTTTTAAAAAGTAGGACGCCTTTGTTCAATAACTACAAGACGCTGAAACATTTGTTTTTTACATTCAAGCAATAAGCTAATAATATCACATTGATTTTGTGCCTACTTATATTTTTCTGATGATAAAATCTTCAACAAAGTTGGGCTACGTTTTAAATATGCATAGAAATCAAAGCATGAAAGCTCCTTGAGATTGTACTGCACAAGTAGAGTGCCTTTAATGGAATCTTTCCTTCAGGGCTTCCAAAGCTACTTCAGTAGAATGCTGTGCAATCACAGAAATGATCATAGCAGCTGTTGTGGTTTTGGCACATGAGAATTTGCTGGCAATTTCTGAATCGTGGAAAACATTCTTGAGTAACATTGAAGTACAATCCATTGATCTGTAAGAGTTGTGATGTTTAACAGTATGAAAAGTAAAAGCATCCTCGGCCGCGGCAACTTCTAACCTTTCCTCGCTTATTTCTTTAGTAAAAAATGTCAGTTTTGATTGCAAACATTCAGACGCAAGTGCTTTCTTGTGCTTTTCTGTTTCTATATGTTTTTTTTTTAAAAATCAGCTGCACCTTTATTTGCTACTGATATAAATGTGCCGCCTCTGCATACAAGACATTCTGCTTCATATACTTCCGTTTTGGCATTTTGAGCGGGTATCTGTAACATAAATATAATATAATGCCATTAATCAATGGTAAATTCGATGTTAAAGTTAAAATTATTTGTAAAATGCAACAGACGAGGTTTTAATTTTAACAAACCCATTACTATACTAGTAACTACTCGTAAATAAATAAGTACTCCAAACTCAGACAGTCACTTTTCCGAAAGGAAAATTTATCATTAGAGAGTCTTTTACGTGCGAATCCAGAAACCTGATTTATGCTATCTTCTGCAAGAGGTGTAGCATGACCTATATTGGTGAAACTGGCAGGCGTTTGGCAGACAGGTTTCGTGAGCACTTGAATGACATCTATCATGACAAACATTTACCGGTGGCCCTTCATTTCAATAGGCCTGACCATTCAGGTAATTCCGATATTCATGTCACTGCCCTCCTTTCATGTGTCGGTAATGACAAGACTCGCTTTTCGTTGGAGAATATACAAATCGTAAGTTCTGGTAGCTTTTCTTTTTATCATTCTTTATTCGTTTTTTAAAATGGGCGTTTTTAGCTCAAACCCCGATCGGCGTTTGAAGAAATGTTTACGGCCGGAAATTTGACTGAATATACAACATCAGTTTGCATAAGTTCTGGTAGCTTTTCTTTTTATCATTCTTTATTCGTTGTCTTTTAGATCTATCTTCTTATGTTTTTGTTTTTTTCGTATCTTTTAAAATCTTTTGTTTTATCGCTATCGTACGTCACTTCCTTGCGATTTCTGTGACAGAATACTACTACTTTCTTTCACAGATTCTTTGGATCTAGCTGAGTTAACTTTTACTAGTTCCACAGTTTTGTTAATTCTCTTTTTTTCGTTTCGTTGATTATTTACTTTCTTGTTTCAGTATTTCTTTTAGATTTTACGGTTTTCTTGTATTATTATTGTTCTTTTTTTCTCTCATCACTGTTGTTGTTTACTTTTTCCATCTGCTTGTATCGCCCATTTGTTGTATATTTCTCATCATCGTATAGTTTTGTAGTACTTATATGTAATTCTTGTCTTTGACACCTGTTTGTGGCTGACGAAGGGTAAAACCCGAAACGTCCCTTGTTTCTTGTGAACCGTTATTTGTAAAACTGATTAAATACCGTTTTATTGGTTTAAATACTTATAGTAACTACTCGTGTATTTTTGCACAATAAACAAATTTGAATAAATATAAAAGCAGTACGAACTAAGGTTAATATTATTTGTAATTTGCAATAGACAACGAAGTTATAAGTTATCCAGCCCCAAGTTCTTATTCATGCCGTTTTGTCTGATAAATTTTCCCGTAACAAATGTCAATAAACCTAAACAGCGTTTAACCTGGGTTAAAATATGATAGTAATCTATTATAAACTATCGAACAACGTGACAACTTACGGTAGTGTTGTTGGCAATTTGCGCTATCCGTCGATTTTGCGGAATAAAAATTCTTAATTCTGACAGAATTTCTGTACTCAGAAATCGGATTCCAGGAAAGATGTTTCAAAATGGCGTCTTTCATGTTAGTAATTTAGCCAATCACATAAAAGCCGGATATTTCAACATTTAAAAAAAAATCCGGCCGGACGCTCAGTTTTGTCGCAAAAAGCCGGGCAAATCCGACCAAATCCGGACGTCTGGCCGCCCTATTCTAGAGGCCTCGTGAATGTGTGAAGAACACTGCGGATTATTTTTGCTATATTTGCGGGAAGACCGACAAACCATCTTAATTATTGTTACTTTTGCAGGACTCCTCCAATTGGACAAGGTTTTTTCTAAGAAGACAAAGCGGCCTGTGACCTATCCGAATATTCCCTCTGCTATGTGGCCAGTGCCTCACGGGGAAGGACTTCCTATTCCGGACCCACCAGAATCTTTTATTCTCGAAGATGAAGAAGATAATAAGGCCAGTGGACATCTGTCACCTGTGAAAGCATCTACATCAAGAGATCCTGATTTCGTGCTTATTGAAGAGTCTGCACAGCCACATAAAATTACTCAGAGTGAATTGAATGATCTAGTGAGAGATCTCTGGACATGTGGGCCAAAAAATAAAAGCATGGAGCTGTTGGGTCCAGACTGCAGCAATGTAATCTTCTGGAAAGAAGAATGCGCACATAATAATTATTACAGATTTTTAATGAAATTTTGGTTTCTGTATAAAACTAAAGTTTTTTGCTATAAAATTACATAAAAAAGAGCTAATCAATCATCTTAGAACAAAAAATATCAAACCAGACTGTCTTCACAGAATAGTCCACACGAATCAGAAGGTGTATGACAACAAAATATAGACACCACGCCCAAAACCTTGTCTTGAAAAGCGAGTAGTCACACACCACTCGAGCCAGACAGTGTCCCTTGCATTCAAGAGAAGTCAGACACAGCGCGTCCCCTACCACAACAAGCCCATCCAAAGACATAATAACACTTTCTATGGCAGTCCTCAAAACTACGCTTATAATACGAACTCATAGCACGCAGTCTAATTACTAAATACATAATGCATCATGTCACACCAAAGAGCTGATAGCTCAGATAGACAGTGGACTCATAGTACAAAATGAGTCTATATCAAACAAACAGCTAATGGGATATGGCTGCGCCCATTACCAAAACTGTATGAAGACAATTCTAAATATTAAGAAATAACATCGAAATTACAAAATTGAGCTCATAGTGAATAACCTTAAGCTATTTGATTTACACCTTGTCTACTATACTATTTTTTAACTGTAGTATTTTGACCAGACCATCTCTCTCAAAGTAAATAGTACTTGTGTGTGGGTTATGATACTTGCTTGCTTGAGTGTTGTGTGTATGTTGGGTGTGTGCGTAGGTATTCTTTCTTATAATGCATGTTTTACTATTGATAGTGAAGTTCGAACTTACGCCGGGGACGGCGCATCAATTTTATTAAGGCTTCTTTGTTTTTATTTACAACCCAACCCAAGAACTTCGACACGCTCTTACCCCAAGTTAACGCGACATAGTTTGTCAGCTGAGTGCGAAACAAGAGAGTATGTTGCCTAGTGAACAAGAAGAAATCTGAGTGAGAAGTGAGATAAGTTAGACACTATAGGAACGTGAGTATGAGAATTGCACTCGTTTACTACTACTAAGGTGGAAGTGTAATGGTCGGCGTAAAAATGAAGATTACATCGACTCAACGCAAGGGGACGATAAGAATTCGTAGGGAATCTGATAATATCAAACATTAGTAATGGTCTGACGTGGGAGTTCTTTAAGGCAAGTCAGGAAGACCTTGAATGGTAACTAACGTAACAAGTGGTGGGAAAAAAAAAACTACTTTCACCAAGAATTCCCCAGAAATTATGCGTTCATAAGGCCAGATCTCCAGAGCTCAGTAAAAAAGTGGCCCTACCCTTAACTCCCAATTTTTATATTTATAACCTTTAGAACAAATATAGAAGGAAGAAGTTTTACCCAAGGCTTATCTCGTATAAACATAAACCACTGAGCAGATGGAACGTAGATCATCACGGAATGAGTTACATGCATAGACTATTATGTATAACAATAGATCCATATACACGAATGGTAGAATATAATAACAAGGTGAGTGTAATCGATAGTGGGGCTACTAACCTCGTTAATAATTCCATCTTTGTGTTTGAAAAAGTCATTCCCTAGTTTTATATAAAGTTTTATAAAACGTATCATCCTCACTATTATGCCACATTCATCTAGTCTAATCTAATCTCAGTTCTTCACCGGAAGGCGATCTATACATGAGATGACACAACAGCGTACAGTAGTAACGCGATGGAACAGGCATATTGATGCTCATTAGACACGCAATAACTTTTTTACATTTAAAAACCTCTCTACACATAAGAGTCCCAAAATCCAAAGTGCCTACTAATAAAAGTCTAACTTCATAGGGATTCCAGAGTTTAAATCAAATTATGTCGACACAGCGGTAACCACATTAGACATCTGAGTACTCTCTACATGGTACAGGGACAGACTATAATAATATTTATCGCATTCTCTCACTGCTGAGTTAAAGTTATCATATGTTAGATACAGTTATACCAATCCCTTACGGTACAGACAGCATAGTCAATGTTTTCATACAGAGCCACATCTATCTATGCACTTTTTAAAAAAAAATAAATATTTATTTTATTATTATATAAAATACTTTTTACACTAATTAAATTTAATTTTATTAAATAATATCCTATGATCTATCTTTATACGTCTTCTTCATATTACTATTTTAACTATCATTATTTTAAATCATTATATATTTCCTTTTTAAGCGCTATAAGTATATAAATATAATATACATATAAAGCTTGGTCCACATCATGGCCACAGAGGAGGTACATGGTTCTAGACTAGCTTTCTTTCGTATGCATTCTCATCTAGTACACATACATACTGCACTCTCCAGAACGTGACTATGTCCGGCAGACCAACTGGAGACACTGTCAGAGCTACCCATTGTGACGGAATACTTGGTATCAGTTCTTGTGTGCAGCTTCTGTTTTACTTCATTCTTGGCCACCTGCAGCCATACACTACGGTACCATCAGTCAATCTATTACCGACTGCCTGCTCAGGGCACGTTGTGATCAGCCGATAGCCTAGCATTCGTGCACATAGCAGATGCTAGCGTCATCATCTGCAGTTCTTAGATAAGCTGACAATTGGACTCACTTTCTAGCACTTTGTTCCTATCGCTACAGGAGTTAGCATATAATTAGTACAATAGCGAATTCAGCGCTCTATCTTACCTTGACCTTGACACCTATGCAAACTTTCTTATATGGTGTCATCGTGAGTAGTAGCAGCAGTTCGCGTCACTGGGGGGCGAGTTCTCATTACTCTCAGAACTTTCATTCTCGACAGTACAGCACGTTCTACGCCATCGTATAGTGGAGTACACTCTCACTCATTTTATGCCGAAGAATACATAGTAGCGCACGAAAGACAGGAGTTAAAATCGCAATCGATGCTTTCTAGCTTATATACATTACTTTCTTGTTATATCTCATGTTTTCTCAACCACTTACTTTGCGCTACGGAAACGCATAGCTACATTACTGTCTATGTCACACTCACTCTCAAACCATATATAGTGCCCAGTTCAATTATCTACACTCTCTCATAAGCGTATAAGTGTTCACATAAAAAGGCTTCTTCACATAGCTAGAGCGTTGTCATGTTGTATCTCGCAGCTAGCGTTCATATTGCGAGATAGCGCTTTACACGAGTGAGATATCTCTCTATGCTGACACGGTTATTAATTATGATGCTGTAATCGCGACTATACCAAGGTTTTCAGGGTCTACCAGAACTGCGACTTCTCGACACAGGTATCTGAACGGCCCGTTGGACATCTTGGGTGAGTCTCAATAGCAGATCTAATATAATCGTCACTTGATCGTGCATTCTCTAGGATATACGTAAGTTACCTGTCGTATACTTAGTGTCTACATAGAAAAATTGTCTTGGCTTAACTCTTACGTTGGACCATACGCCATCTACTCGAGTCGAAGCTGTTCTATAGGGAGGCCAGACGTGCCCAAGCTAATAAGCAAGCACCACATACCGCTATTGGAAGAGATTCAACGATCCACAGGAATTTCCTAGCGTATATTCCCCCACCTCACAATTCATCCATCAAGATAGCCAGACAATGTGAGATGATAGGTCACTGGCACCTTACATTAGCTCATCCGACTAAGCTCTGCTGGACTAGTACTCATGGTAGTAACTGCTCAGATCACACTGTAGATTAACACTGTTTTATACTAATAAGAGGACAAATCATCACACAATTCTAGACTTGGCATGCGCGTGCGACAACAGGATCCTGCGCTACTAGAGACTACTGAAATCTGGGGGAGACAACAAGCAGGAGGCAATCGCAACTATAACTGAAACAAGCCGCAATGTGAGCGCGCTACCGTTATAGTTACGCTCGAGCACTATACAAGAATTCTGAAACATAGAGAGTCTGATCTCAGCGTAGCTGTCATTCTCACGCACAGCACACATAACGCATGATAGAGATCGAGCATACTAGCAGTCTTGACGCGGGCGAGAGACAGCGCACAAGATTACACAGAGTTTCTGATATCCGCGGAGCACCTGATTCTGATTTTATGGGCTAGTCCAAGAAGGAAACAGAGTCACACGAATAAATAAGCATGGGGATATCACTGTTGTGGGACTGTGGTGCGAGAATGGCAATAATGAAACAACTGTCCGTAGAATCCTTCTATGGACTCGGATCATAAGGTTGAATCTTAACTCAACTTTATAAAACGCTTTTATCAGAAACGGAGGACAGACCGATCTTACGAACATTCTGAAAGAGAGCGTTTTAGCAGATATTGCCAAGTGTACATGCATGGGGGGTATGCTTCTCATCGAAGGCGATAGGATCATGTAGCGATGCGCCGAGCTACCTATGCGTGGTCTTGGGTGGCGTTGCCAGTCTCGGTTAGGGGGTGGGCGCGCGCGCGTCTATTGGGCTGCAGTGAACACGTCCTCGGTGTAGATATGATCGGGGGGGAGGCTCGTCGGTAGGAGAGTGTGGTTGGTGTGTATGGGGGGTGGGGGGGGGGGGGGTGGGGGGGGGGGGGGGGGGGGGGGCCACACACCCCGACCCCCCCCCTTGCCCCTTATGGTGTGGCAAGAACATGGATTCGCATGTTGGTACAGATCGATTCACTATCTATATTAGATTTGAAAGACTACTACAACTTTATGGTTTTAGAGAGGGAAAAATGGAGTTTGAAAGTATCTCCCCAAGGGCTTTAGGGAACCTCGTATGAGGTATTTTCAAAGTGAGTAGGAAGATCAGACGACTGTGACATTTAAAGCCTGGCTCTCCGGTAATATGAAAAAGAATATGTTGAAATTTTACCAGTAAAAAAATTTTAGAAATGCAAAAACCTACTTTATCCCGGGGAGACCTTACCACCAGTTCTCGGCACGCCTAGAGACATACTTGGAGAAATGACTGCGAGTACGTAAGAGGACATAACATCGCTAGCATTGTATACATAATAGGACAAACTGAACAAGAAAACAATACACGAACCGCGATGTCATGGTATGGCAGCACGCCAGAGCACAAGCGAGTAATCACGCACCACGGAATCTCTCAGAGACCACGTCAGAGCGGACATGAGCTCAGCGGAACACGTCGCAAGAATGAGAATATATAACACTCTCGGAGAGACACACATCTCCTAATCCTGAGCAAGAACAGTAAAATCAGACAAACATCTCCAGAACTCATGAAGCGCGTTCGACACTAGTCTTCAAATATAAACACCAATAGACACGACTATAAGGGCGAGCACACGCTCCCAAACAATCTCGCACAAAAAACACGAACCTTAAAGATACCACAGATCTAGACAGTTAGCTGGGACTAGGGGCAAAAAATCATTGGATAGCGAAAGACACGAAATAATTACAACACAGGCTAGATCTGCTCAAGGCGGTATGGAGAGCACGAAGCTCTAAGAGGACACACACACATATGATTAGTACGACACCCGCTATACCAGTGAACAAGAAACACGTTCTCACACACAGTTCTTGAGGAGCACATAGGTCGTAAGATTTCATAGATGACAGAGGGAACACAAACTGCATCAGGCACATGAGACACAGAGAGCGAAAGAAACATGCGCATAACAGTCGTGCATGAGCGCGCATGCCCGAAACAGGCAAAGAATATCAAGCTCATGACAGAGGAGCAGATAAGTCTTAAGAGAATAAACTACATGAGTACATACAGAGAACATCATCATCTATCGACACCATAGATCTATTAGCGAGTGAATGACTCGAGCTAGAGTAATGGAGCAAACCATGATGTTATGCCAATATCTTACGGATTTACACCAGAGTAAGACACTGAGATCTATCAACTCTCGATCGAATCGATGAGCTCTCACGTACATGAGGGCAGAACAGGCGAGCTATGAAGAATCACTGCGCCGCATCTAGAGAACTTTCAGCAGCACTCGTCTCTAAGAAAATCATCTGTTCAAATCGAAAGAGGAGGAAGCGCATACATAGGTTCAGACAAGATTAAGCTTAGTCTTAGAGTGAGCGTCAGCTTTCTGACAAATATCACTGGTGCGACACACTCGCGCTCCAGTAGTGCTGCGATTAAGGAGCTTCAGCGTCTTCTCGAGCTCTCAAAACATAAAAATGCCTATATTCACAGTATCAGTACTCGTCATCTCATTCGAAGTGGCACCAACATCTCACAACATAGGTCATGGGGGGGTGTTGGGGGGTTAGGGGGGGTCAAGGGGGGTGCGTCTCATATGTGTGAGGGGGGAGGGTGTAGGGGGGGGGGGGGGGGGGGGGGGGGGGGGGGGGGGGGGGGTTAAGGAGGAGAGAGAGCGAGCGCGCCAGAGAGGCGTGAGTAGACAGTGTCTATAGAGTAGACGCGATGTGGGTGTTGGTTTTTTTTTTCATGATAAAGACTTATACATACATCATCAACAGTGGGTTTCTTATTGGGACTACAGAGTTGAGTGTAGTGGTAGTCAAGCTTATGTCGCCACGCAGTAACCATTGTATAATGTGCTGCAGTTCGCATGACGGAGAGTTGTGTTCAAGAGCACTGATTGTATCACAATGTGCATTGGCAGAACACAATTGATCATTCATCTATGTGACAGCACACACACGTATGGGAGGACACATGATAGCTGAGTAGGAGAGTGTAGTGGGACAATGATGGAGGACTCTACAGAGAATCGAAGCGATACTACACAAAAGTTAATATTCGTGGAGAGAGTTGAGAGACAGAGTGGGAAACGTGTGACACAGTTTGTAGTAGTCAAGGTGAGTGTATACACTAGAGATACTATCACAAAGATCATAGTGAATAATAAGATATCACTGGATCATTATATTCAATGCGTGGGAGTAAAACCTGACTTTGTTATCGTAAACGATAGCTAACAAATGTATGATTTTGTGAGGGGGTGGGGGGATATATATATTTGAGTTAGTAAGAGTGTGTAGGTGGGGGGGGGGAGGGGGGGCTCGATATACTCATTACGTGAGATTGGACAAGGAGGAGGATCCAGTTAGTAAGGTCACTGAGACTCAAGGACCTACTATGTTATTGGGATGGTTTCAGTGATGAGTGACACTACAACATGGGAGTCATGACATGACACAGCGAGTGTGGCTCAGAGGGGTGTTTTAAGGTGACATGGACATAGATGGCGAATCAGTATCAACATGGTGCGACTGATGTATACTGAGAAAGGACAGATTGGTGGACAAGTGTGAGAATAGAGTTTGAGGGGGTGGGAGACACGGAACATGACGGTGAGGGTATGGTAGATGTATAACAGGCACGAGAGTGGTAGATTCTTAGTTGATGGCGAGAATAGTGAGGATGTATGGAACTACACTGCGTGACATCTCTCTCTATCAGTGGGTTAGCGGCGGTACTGTGGGCAGTATCAGTCTGAGTAGATTAGGCACAGTGAGTAATTTGTGAGAAGTGGACTGGGGTGTGGACGATATGGAGGAATGGAGAAGAAGGATATCTTGAATCTTACATGTAGATCATAGGCATCATACGAGGGTGTCATAGGAGGAAGATGTGACACTGCCTAGAGAGGTCACAGTGACGAGGTGTGATATAGATCTCATATGTGGCGGAGGAGTACAAAGGAGAGTGGTAGTGGCAATATAATGATTCTTGGATGAGAGGGATATCTGGAGGGTGGAGGGGACATGGGTGATACGAAACATCAGACTCTATGTGTGATAAATATGGAGGAGCACAAGTATAGAGTGATGAGGATTTGATATGTGGTCATATGAAGAGTTGACTATAGTGGGAACTTAAGCAGTGGACGGTAGATGACATATAGGAAATTTATGAGATTGGCAGATAGGGTTGGTCATTGACAGAGAGATAGTGTATCATGTAGAGTTACATCAAGGAGGGTAAGAGAGAAGTATGAGAGTGAGACTAGAAGTGACGTGTAGGTGTTTTAAGAGTGTGACAGAGATGGATAATGTGAATGAGGGACAGAGTGTGGACACTGATTAGAGTAGGAGACACAGATATAGTACAGAGTGAGAGGCACTAGACAAATGGCAGTTCATAGTCTTGTCACGGAGTGAAGATACAAGGAGGAGGTTCAGTGGAGCCATGGCATTGCGAGCATATAGATATGTACAGAAGAAGAAGGACACAATTATGATGAAATGTGGAGGGTGTTCGAACGCAGACACACACATGAAACATGGTAGCAGGCACACTCAAGATGTAAGGAGGTGTGAGGTTATTATAGATGGAACGCTGTGTGATTAGAATCTTTTGTGCAAGAGGACACTATGACACTGAGAGCGGCATTCATATCGGTGATTGTGTGAGATGGACAGGCATGGAGACAAAGAGCACTAGTCACAAACAAGTGTACATGTTCAGATGGAAATAGTCAGGTATTGGGTAGCATTGATGACTGTTAACGATCACTAGATGTAGACATATCACAGATGGCAAGAGACTATTCAACAGGATCTTGACATGATACACACATGGAACAGCACAGACATCAATAGGGTGACAGGTTAGACATCATCGGCTAGTCACACATACGTGTGAACAGACACACATAACTGATACATTATCTAGGATAGCGATATATAGACATGAGCATTGCGTGGATACATCACTAGTGAGAGAGCACATGTAAAGGATCACACAGTATGACATCTTTTGTGGATTGGGTTGAGTTTTTGGGGGTTTTTGTGGGTTGGGGTGGGGGGGGAGTGGGGGGGGGGTTGGGGTTGGGGGATGGGGGGGGTGGGGGGAGGTTGGGGGGGGGGGGGGGGGGGGGAGGGGGGGGGGGGGGTGGTGGGTGGGGGTTTTTGTGGTTTGGGTTGGGTGGTCGGTGGGGATGGTGAAGTTGGAGGGGTGGGTGTGGATTGATGGTTGGGGGGGGGATTGGGGGTATGGGGGGGGGGGGGTATTTGTGTAGGGGGGGGGGTGGATTGGGGTTTTGGGTTTTGGGCTAAAGTGCTTTATAGTGGAGGGGGGGGAGGGGGGGTGGTTTGGGGGGTACGGGGGGGTAGTTTTGAGGGTGTTGATAATTGGGGGTTGGAGTGTGGGATATTGTGGGGGGGGGGATTTACCCTGGGTGGGGAGGTGACTCGCTTTATTTTTTGTGGTTTATGTTACGAGGGATTGGGCGGGGGCAATGGGGGTGACGTTTATTGGACAGGGGTTGTACGGGGTTGGGGGGTGGGGGGGGTGAGTTGAGTTTGGCGGGAATGGTTTGGAGTAAGTTGGAGAGACGGGGTATGGGGTTGGGTGGATGGGGTAAAGGGGTTAGGAGGGTAGGGTTGGGGGGGGGGGGGGGGGGGGGGGGGGTTACAGGTTTCTTTTGTGTTTGGAATTGGGGGGGAATGTATTGGTTGTTGGGGTATGTGGGGGGGGTGGTCGGTTTTAGGGGGAGGGTGGGATTTCCATTTAGGGGTGATGTGGGTATGTGTTATGGGTTTAAATGGTGGTATTGTGGTTATGGGGTTTTGGAGGTTAGGTGGATTGATGTATGTTTAGGTGATGTGAAACAGGTTCGGGGGGGTGGGTTGATTTAGTGTGGAATTGGTAGGGAGGTGGTAGTGGTTGGGGGTAGTTGGTCATTTTGTGGGTGTGTGTGGTTTGAGGGTACGATGATTTTAGGAGGGTATACAACAATGGTGTGGTTAAGAGGAGCAGGGGGTCACTTGGGGTGGGGTGGTGAAGTAATTTGCTTTTGGGGAGGGAGGAGGAGGGGTATAGGGAGTGAACATGTGGTATTGGGGCGGGAGAAGGAGGGTGGGGCGGGATGGATTACGGCGTTGTTGTTAACTATAGTAGGGGGTAGGGGGGGAAATTATTGAGGGGGGGGGACTTTGGTTTGGGGGTTGTGGAGTGTGTTTTAGATGTACTGGGGCCGGGGTGGGGGGACTGGGTAGAGGGAGGTTTGAACGTTGGTGGACTAGCCCAAGTTGAGTTGTATTAACAGGATGTATTAAAGCCACGTCCCCCAAATTAAAATCTCCCTCCAGGGAACTAAAGGCGATAATTTAGGTTAAGGTCGTGGTGGTAGACAGGGTCCGACAGAGATATGATGTGGGTTACCCCCCCCCCCCCCCCCCCCCCCAACCTGCGTATAGATATGAGAAAAGAAAAGTGAATTTGATTTCTTAGGGGGGGAGTTTTGGTTATATGATGAACTATATAATTGGGTGCGAGTGATATTCTAATTGGTACCGAGTGGATATATATTCGAGAGTAGAATGGGAAAAGCTGGATGGCACATATCTTGGTAAACAATGACTAAGGCAAATTTGTTTGAGTTTAGTGGGGGGAGTTTATAACAGTTGGATGGATCGTAAAGTGAGTGTTGCTGTCAGCAATGAGTGTGCAGTGTATATGGGTTTGTGGGACTGGGTTCTCATGAGTTGTGATGAAAGTTTGGGACTTAATGGTTTAGATACTGTAGTCGGATATGTGGTTGGTTGGGGTTAGGTGTTTGTCAAGTGCTTAGTGTGATAGGGGTGTACAATATAAGACGTTTGGAGTTTGGGTGGTGGAGATTGTCGGACAATAATACTGTATAGAATGATGGGGCAGTTTGTGGGAGTGTTACAGACATAATATGTGCATTGGACAACTGGACGGGGGGGGCGTGAGCTAAGCGAGTGTTGGGGGGAGGGTGGGACGTGTTTTTGATGCTGAGAGTATTGTAGATCTTGCCACCATTGTCGGGTGCAACTTTGGTGTGACTGTTATTTTGGACAAGATGAGATACAGTCTGTTGGTTAAGACGTATGCAGTAAGTGGGTCGGTACACTAAAAGCTAGAGCCTTTAATACCAAACAGGTCTAAGGGGAAATTCACACCTCCTTAAAGGGTGTATGTCTGCTAGTAAACAAATGGTCATGAAAAGTGACTCCTAGAAAGTACTCCCCCAACAAGGGGTGTAAATCCACTGGGTACTAGTGGGGAGGTAATCGGAGCTATTAGTCCATTAGTGGGGGTACATCAGATAACAGTATTGGGGGAAAGGTATGGGTGTTGGATGATGAACACGTGCCTCACATTTTGTACCGCTTGTGAGTTAGCATAATTACCGAGGCGTGTTCAATTATAAATGAAGTCGAAGGCGTATACCCCTGGAACTAAAGTTATGTTTATGCTGGGAGTATTCTCAAAAGGAAGGTGGTTGAGTTAACATAGAGTATTTGGGTGGGCTGTATTCGGAAAGGGGGGTTCAGAGAACACATATAGTGGGTTCTTGAGGTTGGTGGGGACTTATTGGGATTGATCACCAAAGGGTTGTAAAATGGGAGGTCTGATTGATTTTCATGAGTAGATGTATTGTAGTTGTCTGGCTGGGGTGATGCTTTGTTGTGGTTTTTTTAATACCTGAAGATAATTAGTAAGTTTGTGGTATTGTAGGAAGTTTTAGTTATGGTGTAATGTGAGCGGATTACTGAGGGGTGCTGGGTTTGTAGGTTGAGGAGTGACTTTGGTGTTTTCGTGGGGTGTGAGGGTGAAACTCACACATGAGAGTCATTTTAGCTTATTAACTAAATGGGGGGTGAGGGTACATTCTTTGTGAACTAATGTATAAGTTATCTGAGGATCATAGAAGGGAAATGATTGTGTAATGTTTAGGACCTTAGAACGGTGCATGTAAACACGTAAGGGTTTTGTGGAACCTTGTTTGGTCAATAACTTTGAAATTAAACAATTGGGGTTAATAGGGATATTGTGCGGTTTGGTACCATTTGAGTGAATCGTGAAGGTTGGTGACGGATAGGTAGTGGTTTGGCCACTATTTACTCGATTTGTGTTCAGTTTATTGTTCCTCGAAGCGAGTTCCTGTTTGTAGGTTATCACTTGCTTGGGTATTCCGGATGTGTGAATGGTAGTTAAGCATGGTACTAACTGTTCTGAAGCCTTGTTACTTGTTTTATGGGTACCAGTTTTGCGTTCCACGTTGGGGGGTTTTGGCCAGGTGTGTGGACTGTGGGTGGTATGGGGGGGGATTGTACGTGTTTGATTTGCTTTGAAAATATAAAGGTGTGGTCCGAAATTGTTCTGGGTGGGATCTTCGCTAAGACTTTATTATGAGGGAACAGGTGGGTAAAGTTTTCAATACTCTGTATTAAGCTATTGGGGTTCTGAAGGGTGGTTACTCGGATTTGAGCAGGAAGTTGTTGGGTTTACAACTTTGTCGTTACCATGAACTCACTGTTGTTGGTGTGATGTTGTATGGTGGAGTTGTCAGGAAGGTAGTGCTTGGTTGTCTTGTTGCACGTAGGGTACGTTGGGTGTCTGTGATGGTTTGTACCTTATCAGGCCTGACCCAAAGTAGCTCAGGTTGTCGTACTAGGGTCCAGTCATCCTGGTGGAGGTCCTTAGATTGTGTTTTAGGTTTGGGGGTGGGAGGGAATCCAGATGAAGGTCCAGGCTATCAGTTCAGGGGTAGTGGGGGTTTATCATATGAGGGGTGAGTTTCATTGTCGGCAAAATCTGGTGATGGTGGGTACCACCAGGTGTGGGTGTTATGGTGTGGTGGGGGGGAGTTTGTCGAATCCTATATTATGGCTTGCATTAGGTATTTTTGATATATGGGTTTTCCCCATCCACAGTTTTCTACGTTTTTAGGGGACGGCGTTTGTGGGGTTTGTGCATGCTATTTCATTTGTGTCATCCAGGTCAAAATCCCGTGGGCAGTGAGTGTTGTGGGTTTGGTCACCGTGAGTGTACGGATGGGAAATGGACCTTGTTAGCTAGAGTCACTCCATTTGTTGTTGGGCCCAATTTGTGTTGCGTAACTTTTTTGTGTTGGTGGTCGGGCTTGAGTTGTTTGTGTGGTGTGGTCTTTGATGTTGTGGGTGTTTTGACTAATATCACTCCCCATAGGAATTAAAGGACAGACCCCCTCATCCAGATTGTGGGTCCAGTTGACGGTACATTTCGTGGAAACAATGTCGACTATGCAGTCTTTACCCTACTGGACTGCCATGTGGGTATAGATGAGGTCCAAAGTGAAGGTGTGGGCAATGGGTGACCAAAATGTGCGGTTTTGACCAACCAAGAAAAGTGAGCAAACAATTTTCTAAGTTGACACCCGTGTGTGAAGATTGTTATCTGGGAGTTAGGGCTTGTCTTCGAATTGAAACGTGTATACACAATGGTGCCTGGTTGAATCACAAGGTGCCATTGTGACTACCTACCTTCATCAGAATACTGGGTTGAATGCATCCTTGGGTGTTATGCTGTGACATGGATTACCCCGTAGTGAGTGTACTAACAAACTAAGGTGAATTGTTGTAGGGGTTACATTTGTCGAGGTTGGCTGCGGACGTGGGTGCAGAAGCTCTTCTGTTAGTTGGTAACAAGGTTTTAGTAGGTACTCGTGAGAAATAGAAAGAAGTTAGCAGAATACAAAGGTGAGGACTAGACAACAGGCAAAACAACAGAAGTGATAGGCTTACTGGAAATCGAATCCAGGATCTTCTGAGCAACAACACCGCCTAGTCAAGGGAGCGAATCGTTACTATCCTCTCTGCCAGCTCACGGCTGTTTGCCAGCGATCTTTCAGTTATTTCCCCTTTTAACTCGACCGCGTTATTTATAGCCCACTTGACATAGGTCACGTGGTCAACTTCCTTATGGGAAAAACATGTGGCGATGTTTACTTTTGATAGGGCTTAATTAATGCTTTTAGGCTACTTTATTATTATAAATACCGGCTTTAATTTTGCGTAAAGCTAGACTAGAAATGTTAGAGTAAATTTTAGAACAAGAACAAACATTTTATCACAATTAGAACAGAAGATATAATAGTCTGAAATAGTGTAAAATTTACGTTTTTTTTATATTTTGTTATGGTTTGTTTATAATGCAATTTTCACTAAATCGGTCACAATCAACATGCATAACAAATTACAGAAATCAAAAGTAGAAAACCTGCAGAAAAAGGATATCAAAGTTTTGTTTTGGTTTCATGCGTCAAACATTAATTATTGAAACATTAAATTGCAAGTCCACATTTATTACCTTAAAATAACACACCCAATTGTCCCCAAAAACATGAGAGCTAACAATTATCTCAATCATACATCACGATGGTCATGTAAAAATGAGTATGGTCATGAGTAAAACGAAATGTTCAATTTAATAGATAAATAGGTGTATTTAATAAATACATCTATTAAATGATTTCCACACTCTGTTAATTCTGTCAATCTCAAGCAACAACTGCCATAATTTGCTCTAGCCCCAAAATTTCGCTCAATTATCATTCACACTTCCTTTTTTTTTTTTATAGGATGAATCTGTACATTCACAGATGGAGAAATTTGTAACAAATGAATTTGCGTTATAAATTTTAATTGTGAGGTTATAATTTTAATACTCGTGGGGCGTCTTTCAATTTTCAATCTTCTCTGTTTTTTCTCCTGTGCCCCCGTAAGACCTACTGTTTCCTTCATGGCTATTGCTAATTATTTGGATATTCTAACTCTACTTTCAATGCCTGCTTTCCTGCAAATTTCCTGACGTGACGTTTCTGAACAGCGTTGTAGTTCATGTGCCTGCTGCAGGTCTAATGAATCAGTTGATGTTCCAGCAATATGTTTTCTAACAGTGTGGAGCAATTGAGATCGCTTACGTTTTGTTGGCGTTCTGGTGACTGATGTTTCTCTTCTATGTTTAATTAGTTTTTGTAGTACAATAGGCTGTCCTCTGGTTTTGCATTTTATGATATTACTTTTTGCTGTTTCTAGTTTTTTTTCTAACAATGGATGTGAATAGGGGTTCTTCCTTTTGTGTTAGTGGTTGTGAAGGTGGCTTAGCAAGTAACTGTTGTACTGTGATGTCGCTTTTGAAGACAGGCGAGGTGGATGTACTTGTCGTATGTATAACTGACTTGGTAGGTGTAGATGTGGCAACAAAAACTGGCATGCTAGGGTGAGTAGTGTTATCCACCTCCAAATGAATAATGGTATCGCCTTTAATGTGAGCTGGCACATCAACCTCCAGTTGAACAATATCATCACTAATGTGGGCAGGCACATCAACCTCCTACTGTACAGAGCTATCCTGACTACAGCTAATTGACTGACTACAACTAACTGACTGACTAACTGACTGACTACAGCTAAATGACTGACTAGACATGGAGGGGTCAGAAAGAACATCACAGGGGATAGAGCAGCTTTTTGTTTTTTAAAACACCAAAAGATGTCTTTGCAACATAATTGCACAGTTGACATTCACTTATAGTTAAATTATGGTTTTAGTCTTTCCAGATGTGCTGACTGTTTTCCGATAGTAACTTGGCTGTTTCAAGACACTTCTCATTATGCCTCCTTTTTGAGTTTTGTATTCGTAAGTAACACTTCTTACAAAATATAGTCGAATGCTGTGTGGGTTTATCATCTGATACGTTAATTCCAAACACAAAGAACAGATCATAACGTAATTAGAACAGTTCAGTGCTTTCTGAATTGAACGTGTTGTTTTGGAAGTTAATGCTCTCTTGCCACAGGCTCTGCACAGTGCACTGGCACAATTCATATGATGCAAAACAGTATGTTCCATTTCGTTGTTATGTAGTATAGTTTACTTGTGTATGTATAAAGATAGAGGAATATTTGGGACTATCAAGTCTAACACCAGGATGTAGAATGCTTTATCTGTGAGTGAAAGAAGATATACAAACAGTTACTTAGAATTCTTTGGCAGCCGTCGTGTGCACAGGATTGTCTACCAAAGAACACTAATGGAACAGTCCTTATCTCACACACAATTAAAAAAAAAAAAAAATTCATATTATAAATACAAGATTAACAAGACTTGAAAGATAGAACAAAGTATGTGGAAGTAATCTATCTATAGATTTACATGTTTTCTGACGCTTATATACGTAGCTAAATATCATTATAAATGAATGAAAATGCAAAAACAGATGGTGCTTTACAAAAAGTTATTTTTGTACAACCTTATTTAAGATTTGTGAGTATCAGGAATGCGTTTACAGTAATTTAAATGCTATAAAATCTGGTGACAATATGCTTGTTCTTGTAATGCCAAACTCACAAAATTGACTACCACACATTCTCAAGAGAAACCCAAAAAAAAAGTATGTGGAAATAATCTTTAGCTTCCCTTCGAGAAGTCTTTATTATTATAAACTCAAACGAATGGGCCGATTTTTAGATATTAAATTAATAAAAAGATTACTTATTTTATGAATTTCCTCAAATGATGACGCTGTTTTCAAAAGTCTGTAACTCCGTCAAAACTAATTTCAAACAAATAAAAATGCAATCAAAAATAGAACAGAGAACAAAGTTATAGTACACAAAAGAAATTTAGCGCTGTGTTTATCCAGAACGAGTGTGTAATGATTTATATTTTACAGATTTTACACACACAACAGCTGATTTTCCCCGCCAAAAACTTAAATAGTCTTTTACGGTGAACACGAAAATTTTATACCCGGTGTCAGAATTCCGGTCACCAAACTAAAAGAGCGCTCTGGTATAGCACGGCTGTTTGCCAGCGATCTTTTAGTTACTTCCCCTTTTTCCCCGACCGCGCTATTTATAGCCCACTTGACAGAGGTCACGTGGTCAACTTCCTTATGGGAAAAACATGTGGCGATGTTTACTTTTGATAGGGCTTAATTAATGCTTTTAGGCTACTTTATTATTATAAATACCGGCTTTAATTTTGCGTAAAGCTAGACTACAAATGTTAGAGTAAATTTTAGAACAAGAACAAACATTTTATCACAATTAGAACAGAAGATATAATAGTCTGAAATAGTGTAAAATTTACGTTTTTTTATATTTTGTTATGGTTTGTTTATAATGCAATTTTCACTAAATCGGTCAGAATCAACATACATAACAAATTACAGAAATCAAAAGTAGAAAACCTGCAGAAAATGGATATCAAAGTTTTGTTTTGGTTTCATGCGTCAAACATTAATTATTGAAACATTAAATTGCAAGTCCACATTTATTACCTTAAAATAACACACCCAATTGTCCCCAAAAACATGAGAGCTAACATTTATCTCAATCATACATCACGATGGTCATGTAAAAATGAGTATAGTCATGAGTAAAACGAAATGTTCAATTTAATAGATAAATAGGTGTATTTAATAAATACATCTATTAAATGATTTCCACACTCTGTTAATTCTGTCAATCTCAAGCAACAACTGCCATAATTTGCTCTAGCCCCAAAATTTCGCTCAATTATCATTCACACTTCCTTTTTTTTATAGAATGAATCTGTACATTCACAGATGGAGAAATTTGCAACAAATGAGTTTCCATTATAAATTTTAATTGTGAAGTTATATTTTTAATACCGCTGGCGCGTCTTTCAATTTTCAATCTTCTCTGTTTTCTCTCCTGTGCCCACGTAAGACCTACTGTTTCCTTCATGGCTATTGCTAATTCTTTGGATATTCTAACTCTACTTTCAATGCCTGCTTTCCTGCAAATTTCCTGACGTGACGTTTCTGAACAGCGTTGTAGTTCATGTGCCTGCTGCAGGTCTAATGAATCAGTTGATGTTCCAGCAATATGTTTTCTAACAGTGTGGAGCAATTGAGATCGCTTACGTTTTGTTTGCGTTCTGGTGACTGATGTTTCTCTTCTATGTTTCATTAGTTTTTGTAGTACAATAGGCTGTCCTCTGGTTTTGCATTTTATGATATTACTTTTTGCTGTTTCTAGTTTTTTTCTAACAATGGATGTGAATAGGGGTTCTTCCTTTTGTGTTAGTGGTTGTGAAGGTGGCTTAGCAAGTAACTGTTGTACTGTGATGTCGCTTTTGAAGACAGGCGAGGTGGATGTACTTGTCGTATGTATAACTGACTTGGTAGGTGTAGATGTGGCAACAAAAACTGGCATGCTAGGGTGAGTAGTGTTATCCACCTCCAAATGAATAATGGTATCGCCTTTAATGTGAGCTGGCACATCAACCTCCAGTTGAACAATATCATCACTAATGTGGGCAGGCACATCAACCTCCTACTGTACAGAGCTATCCTGACTACAGCTAATTGACTGACTACAAACTAACTGACTGACTACAGCTAAATGACTGAATAGACATGGAGGGGTCAGAAAGAACATCACAGGGGATAGAGCAGCTTTTTGTTTTTAAAACACCAAAAGATGTCTTTGCAACATAATTGCACAGTTGACATTCACTTATAGTTAAATTATGGTTTTAGTCTTTCCAGATGTGCTGACTGTTTTCCGATAGTAACTTGGCTGTTTCAAGACACTTCTCATTATGCCTCCTTTTTGAGTTTTGTATTCGTAAGTAACACTTCTTACAAAATATAGTCGAATGCTGTGTGGGTTTATCATCTGATACGTTAATTCCAAACACAAAGAACAGATCATTAACGTAATTAGAACAGTTCAGTGCTTTCTGAATTGAACGTGTTGTTTTGGAAGTTAATGCTCTCTTGCCACAGGCTCTGCACAGTGCACTGGCACAATTCATATGATGCAAAACAGTATGTTTTATTTCGTTGTTATGTAGTATAGTTTACTTGTGTATGTATAAAGATAGAGGAATATTTGGGACTATCAAGTCTAACACCAGGATGTAGAATGCTTTATCTGTGAATGAAAGAAGATATACAAACAGTTACTTAGAATTCGTGTGCACAGGATTGTCTACCAAAGAACACTAATGGAACAGTCCTTATCTCACACACAATTAAAAAAAAAAATTCATATTATAAATACAAGATTAACAAGACTTGAAAGATAGAACAAAGTATGTGGAAGTAATCTATCTATAGATTTACATGTTTTCTGACGCTTATATACGTAGCTAAATATCATTATAAATGAATGAAAATGCAAAAACAGATGGTGCTTTACAAAAAGTTATTTTTGTACAACCTTATTTAAGATTTGTGAGTATCAGGAATGCGTTTACAGTAATTTAAATGCTATAAAATCATGGTGACAATATGCTTGTTCTTGTAATGCCAAACTCACAAAATTGACTACCACACATTCTCAAGATATGAAACCAAAAAAAAAAGTATGGGGAAATAATCTTTAGCTTCCCTTCGAGAAGTCTTTATAATTATAAACTCAAACGAATGGGCCGATTTTTAGATATTAAATTAATAAAAAGATTACTTATTTTATGAATTTCCTCAAATGATGACGCTGTTTTCAAAAGTCTGTAACTCCGTCAAAACTAATTTCAAACAAATAAAAATGCAATCAAAAATAGAGCAGAGAACAAAGTTATTGTACACAAAAGAATTTTAGCGCTGTGTTTATCCAGAACGAGTGTGTAATGATTTATATTTTACAGATTTTACACACACAACAGCTGATTTTCCCCGCCAAAAACTTAAATAGTCTTTTACGGTGCACACGAAAATTTTATACCCGGTGTCAGAATTCCGGTCACCGAAACTAAAAGAGCGCTCTGGTATAGAGCACAAACAGCCGTGATAGGGCACAAACAGCCGTGAGCTAGGCACCACAAAAATAGTGCTTCGTAGACAGAGCTCTAGCATGAACTCTCTGCGTAACCCGGATATGTACCTAAGAGGACCCAGAATAATTACAGATATACTCACTTCTGCAGGGTTCAGTTCCCGATAAGCCTATTACTTCTGTTGTTTGTCTGTTCTCTAGTCTTCTATATTTCTCACGAGTGCATGAAACATACCTTTGTGTAATATTTATTTACTGTTTTCAGGCCTCGGGTTTCCCCTCCTTGTTTGTTTACACGTTTATACAATACCAAAAATACCAAACCTACCCTCTGCCCTTTACTATTATTCTCATTTTTCTATCATTTACTAGACACAGTATTAAGGTCTTTGTCCTGTGTAATCTGGCCTACACTGTTAAATAGGGAATATATATATATATATATATATATATATATATATATATATATATATATATATATATATATATATATATATATATATATATATATATACCAAAATAGTATGTATATCTACTGCCTTTTTTTTTAAACATTGCCTGTGGGGAAAATCAATTTAAAGAAGTCTGAGGTCATGACGCTCAATGTGAGCAACCCTGAGCCCATATCAGTAAGGAATCAGCAATTGGTACAGACAGATACCTTCACATACCTAGGAAGCATGGTAACACCAGACGGCGGGGCAGGCAAAGACATCAACATCGGAATGAATGGGGCAAGAGCGGACTTCTTTGGCCTAGGCGGCATCTGGGGGTCCTCCCAGTGCAGCACAGGCACGGAATTAAGATTATATCAGAGCTGTGTGCTTTCTGTGCTTCTCTATGGTGCGGAATGCTGGAGAGTTACAGAGAAGGAGATGTCGAGATTGTCCTCTTTTCACACAGCATGCCTGGGAAAAATTCACCGAATCTTTTGGCCAAATACCATCACTGGCCAAGATCTGCTTGCTCGTGGCGGGCAAGAGGGCATGCACACCGTCGTGGCTGGCGGACGCTGGGGCTGGGTTGGTCGTGTCCTCGGAGGAGGCCCCGATGCCATCACGGGGACAGCTGTGCTTTGGACCCCTGGGGGAAGGCGAAAGAGAGACCAACCGAAAACAACCTGGCGGAGGACTGTGGAGGCTGAGATGCGGGGAATGAACCAGAGTTGGGGCACTGTACGAAGGATGGCCACCGACCGAGCAAAGTGGAATCAATTTGTTGTTGCCCTACAAGACGCCACTAGGCGTGATGGCCACTGACTGCTTTGACGGTCGGCGGCTAAGGATCAAAGAAGAAGAAGAAGAAGAAGAAGACTGTGGGGAAAATGCATCCATTTTTCAGCTTGGGTAAAACCAAAACACTGGCCTGGGATAAAGAGCCCATATTACAAAAATAAAAATCTGGGAGTGATGCTCTTTTGTTTTAGCGACAAAAAAGATATGGGAGACAGACGACTTCAGATCACAGGAAAATCATAAGAAAGTTCAAAATATGGTGCCAGTTGTTCATAGTATTCACTCTATCAGCAGTTGCTTATATAGTATACGAAACAAGAACAAGTATGTGTAAGCTATAAAGAGAAAAGTAGGATAATACTTTGGAATCATGGACCTAATCCCCCCCTTACCCCAAAAGTGCAAAAATAGTTTCCTTTCTCTCTCCCTGTCTCGCTATATATACACTCACACACATATATATATATATAGTTCCTTTCGACGTTTTCTCCCCTCTTCTGCTTGTCGTGTCGTGTGAGCTTCTTTTCGCCCAATCTGAGGTGGCGCTGCAGAAAACATGGCCACTTGGTGCGATCGGCAACTTCATCCTCCCAGGTTGCTGGATTTATGTCCAGTGCCCTCATGTCTCTCTTGCACACATCTTTGAATCTCAGCTGCGGTCGTCCAACTGTTCTTTCGCTGTATATAAATATAAATATATATATATATATATATATATATATTTATATTTATATATATATATATATATATATATATATATATATATATATATATAGGCTTACCATACGTCCCGGTTTGATCAGGACTGTCCCGGTTTGAAGGTATGGTCCCGGCGTCCCGGCCGGTTTGTCATTTTGTCCAGGTTATTTGGAAAAAATTAAAAAGTGCCGAATATACACGAAGTCGAAAAATGCAGCCTCGGAAAATGGCAATTAGGCAACACGAAAACCCACCTTTAACACTGGCCTAGTAGGCAGCGTCGCAAGTCAGTTGCGCAGCCGCCGCACATGCGAAATCTTAATGGAGTTCTGTCAGATTGCGTAGGTAATTTACTCGAGTCGGTGTTTGTTTTCGGCGTGTTGTTTGCGATTATTTTGTACTGTGCATTAAATTAATTTAACCCCCAAAATGCCAAACAGAAACTGTGTATTTACGGATGAATTAAGAAATGAGTATCCGTTTTTGAAAAAAGTGTGTGGTCAAATTGACAAAGTGACATGCGAACAGTGTTTTTCAGAATTTTCGGTGGCTCATGGTGGGCGTTCGGTCATCAAAAATCACTTGAAATGTGCGAGACATAAGGCTAGTCTAGCAGCGGCAGGAACTTCCTCAAAAATATTGTCATATTTTAAAAGTGCCGATCCATGTGACAAAGAATTTTTAATAGCGGCTAAAGAAGCAACTTTTGCATTTCATGTTGCTATTCACAATCTCAGCTTCAAGTCTGCCGATTGTTCATTTAAATTGGTATCAAAGTTTTTTGAAACAAAGTTTAGACTAGCCAGAACAAAATGTAAAGCTGTCATTGTTAATGTGAATGAGCCACTGTTGTTTCAGCAACTTTGTAAAGATTTAAACAACGCAAATTTTGTGACAAATATCAATTGATGCTTCCAACAGGAAAGAAATTAAAACTGTGCCATGTGTTGTGCGGTATTTTGTACCAGATTGTGGAGTAAAAGTTAAACTTTTAGACTTTCAATCAGTTCCCAGTGAAACTGCAGAAATATTGACAAACTATTTAATGTCAGTTATGAAAAACCATAATATAACCACACAAAAAAAATATTGGATTTTGTGGAGATAACTGCAATACCAATTTTGGAGGTGTAAAACGGAGAGGAGAAAACAATATTTACAGTCGAGTGAAGAAGGAACTAGGAAGAAATATTGTGGGCATTGGTTGCGGTGCTCACATCGTTCACAACTGTCTTCAAACTGCAGTTGATGTTCTACCTATTGAAATAGAAGCTTTAGTGGTCAAAATTTATAAATATTTCCACATTTATACGGTTCGAATAACGGCTTTTTGAGATAATATAACTGTATAAGGTTAAGTCATAGGTTACACCAATAATGTAATTATGAGGGCCGTAAAACCTCAATGTGATTATTGATAATTTGTAGTGTGTATACGCGGGTGGTTGGTGTATTTAATTACTTGTGTTATTTGGTCTTGTAGTCAAAAGACAAAGGGCTGGGATGGGATTTAATATTACCTAGAGGGTGTGTAAATAATTGTGTTAATTGATACCTTCCCGGGTCAGTCCTTAAGAAGTCTTCTTCTTCTTCTTCTTCTTCTCGTTCGCTGTTGTTTAGAAATGTCTACACAAGAAGTCCGGTTTTCTGGATGTATGTTGCTGTGGTTGAAAGTTCTTCAAGACTCCCAAACAGCTTTGTGTGGATGTGCGTCTCTGTGGGCCAATGTTCAGTTCGCAATTGACTAAGCATGTGGCAGTCTTGCAGGATGTGTTCGGCTGTCTGTGCTGCCTGTCCACACGTACATAGGGGTGATGGGACCAATCTCAGTCTGTATAAGTGACTGTTCAGTCTGTTGTGTCCTGTTCTCATACGGAACAGGATCACCTGTTTTGCTCGATCAAGATATTGATAGTTGTCTCTTTGTTGATCAATTTTCCTGATGGCCTTGATAAGGGTCTTCTTTTCCTGGAATGTGATTGTTTGTTCTTTTTGTTCCTGTGTTGCTCCCTCTTTTGCTAACATATCTGCTCTCTCATTTCCTGGTATGCCACAGTGTGATGGTATCCACTGTAGCACTACCCTTCTTTTGATATTTACTTCGCATAGGACTTTGTTTAATTCTGGCAGTTTATCACTGTTGAGGGCTTGCAGAACTGACATTGCATCGGTAAGGAATACAACCTGCTGACATTGGCTTATTGTGTTATTTATTATTCCTGCAGCAATGCTTATGGCCTGTACTTCAGCAGCATAGTTTGAACAGAATATTCCAGTAGGTGAACAGGTGGATTCATTTTCTTTGTCTGGATAGACCACATAAACTCCTGCGCCTCCGTTCTTCACTGCTCTGGTTGCAGATCCATCAGTATATACTTGGATCCATGCTTCTCTGGGGTATAGTTCTTCAATCATGTCACATGCTGCTATTTTCCTTTGGAGAGTATTTAGCTCTCCCATGGGGCAGGTGGTAGTTATGGAGGTCTTAATACTGAAATTTTGATGTTGTTCCCATGGGGTTGGGAGGAGTGTGGGAGTTATTTCCTTAGTGATGTCTGGTAGTTCATCCTTGTATGTTCTAATTAGTTTTTTGGACCGATGCACAAAACTGCTTCTCTTCAACCTCCCACTGGCTAAATCTCCAAATCTAGTTTTCATTGGATGTGCGGGCATGTTCTTGTACTTTTCTGCTTGGATCAGGGTCTTAGTGTCTCGTCTGTATAATAAAGGTGGAATGCCTGTGATTTTTTTCCATTTCATTTATTGGTGTGGTCTTCATGGCACCCGTGATCAACCTAAGCGCTTGATTTTGTACTTTATCTAAGGCTTGTAGGTGTGATTTGGCTGCTGTAGACCATGCTGCTGATCCGTACTCTAATATAGGTCTTATTGCACCTGTATACACTTTCTTTAGTGTTGTTTCGTTAGCTCCCCAACTTGATCCAGCTATTTTCCTCAGTATGGAAAGTTTTCTTCTCGCTTTAGCCTCTGTTCTCTCGATGTGGTGCCTCCATGTCATTCTCTTATCTAATGTAATGCCCAAGTACACCGTTCCTCATCTGTTTGGACATGTATATTTCCAAGTCGTATCTCTCCTGCTTTGTCTTTGTTGGAGAGCGTGAAAAGTGTTGTTGATGATTTTTCAGCATTGATCTGCACCATCCATTTCTCTGCCCATGCTGCTATGTTGTCTGCTGCCCTTTGTATTCGCTTATTAGCGATAGTTAGATGTTCTTCTACACACCACACCACCAAGTCGTCAGCGTATAGGGCAGCTCTCACACCTTGTGGCAGATCGTGGATGAGGTCATTGATGAATACAAGGAACAGGGTGGGAGACAATACTGAGCCTTGAGGAACTCCATGTTTTAGGAGGATTTTCTTGCTGTTGTGACCTTCCATAGTGACTCTTGCTTTCCGATTGTGTAGGAACGACTGGATCCATTTTCTCATATTACCCTTGATTCCGTTCCTTTGCAGTTTTACTATTAACCCGTCTTTCCATACTTTGTCAAAAGCTTTTTGGAGATCTATCCATAGGGTAAAGACTTTTCTCTTTTCTTGGAAGGCATCTTCAACGATCTGTGACAGGTATGTGATTTGGTCTTCTGTGCTGCTGCACTCTCTAAACCCTGCTTGTTCTGGCACTAAAATTTTCTCGGATTCCAAGTACCATTTCAATCTTCTGTTGATCATCCTCTCCATTGTCTTACATACACAGCTTGTTAGGCTTATTGGTCTGTAGCTGGTGGCCTTCCTGTTGTCTTTTCCTTTCTTTATGATGGGACACATGAGCGCCTCTCTCCATATCTGTGGCACACTGCCTGTCATCCAACTGTAGTTGTATATTTGCAACAGTTTGCTCATTGCTGTATATCCTAGGTGTTTTAGCATTTCGTTGGTTATACCATCCGGGCCTGGTGATTTCCTGTCTTTAAGTTTCCACACGGCTGTTTTTAACTCGTCCATATTGAAAGGTTTGGACATAACGTCCGGACTGTTTCCATTAGTTCTAGTGTGGATTATTTCTTGACGAATGTCTCGTTGTCTGCGTAAATTGACGGAGATGTTACTTTCATTTCTGTAGGATTCCGCAAATATGTCTGCTGCTTGTTTGCCGGTATATAGTTTCCCTGCATCGTCTAGTGTAATGGTTTGTCGTTGAGAATTGTTATCGTCATTCAATTGTTTAGTGAGTTTCCACAACTTTCTCCCTTCCTTTTCAAGGTTTAGTTTATATGTTTTTTCCCTCCAGCTTCTCCTCTGGGCTTCTAGCTTTCCTTTAATGAATTTTGCTTTTGCCTTTTGTAGCATGATATGGTTCTGTTGGGATGGTTGTACCTCTGCAGTGTGCCTTGCTTCATTCATATCTTCATGTAGGTTTTGTAGTGTGTTGGACCAATATGGTACATAGTTCTTCCTCGCTCCTCTCGGTATTGTCTCCTTTGCTGCCTTGAGTACTCCATTATTAAAATCCCAGATGACTCTGTTAATGTCTCTGTCTAGTACCTTAATATCTTTTGTAAGCAGATTTGCTCTGTGTTGATAAATGGACCAATTTGCTTTTTTATAATTCCATCTTGGCTGACTTGGACTTGTATTAATTGTTCTATTAATTTTGATGAATACAGGACGATGATCACTTCCACCGAGTTGTTCTCCTATTTCCCTTTCCACTATCCCAGCCAAATCAGGTGTGCAGAATGCCAGGTCTGGAGTAGAGGTGCTATGCCATCTTCTGGAGTAAAAGGTTGGAGGATCATTAGGGTTGTTTAGAAGGGTTAGGTTATTGTCGTCTTGCCAGTTTTCTATCTCTTCGCCCCTTCTATCTAGCTGGTTGTATCCCCAGCTTTGGGAATGGCTGTTGAAGTCTCCCACCGCTATGAAGTTGCCAATGGGGACATCTATGCTAGTCATGTTCAGTGGTATGTCATTGGGGCAGTAGAAGTTTAGGAGATCCAGTTCCAGAGTGTTATGTTTTAGATGGATTACTTGGTATTCTGCACCTTCTTTATATGTCTTGGATTCTATAGCGTTGAGGTTATTCCTTATCAGTGTTAGTATGCCACCCTTCTTCCGATCTTTTCTGTCAACTCTGAAGCATTGATAGCCCCGTATCTTAAAATGTTTTCCTTCCTGTAGGTGGGTTTCTTGTATGCAGCATATGCTAATTTCTTTCCGAAATAGGGTATTCTCTAGTTCAGTCTTTTTGTTGTTGACTCCCTCTGCATTCCAATGCATGACATTCAGAGGGGCCGTCGTCTTATCTGGTTGGCCAGTTACTTTCTCCTTCCGCCTCCTGGCTCCATTTGGCGGACTAAGGAGACCTCCAGTAGCTGAGGGTGGATTCTGTCGAGGCTCAGAATCCGGCACTGCTCCTGCCTGGAGGGACTTCACAGGGCGAGCACCATAACGATAATTTTTTGACATCTGTTGTGTAGACATATTAAACCAAAGCGGGTTGCATGGTACCATGGTTGCTGGTGCGCCTCCTGGCCTGGTACATCTGACTTCAGCACCTGTTTCTTAAGGCAGAGTGTGCTCATGCCTCCCCCTCTGGCTGGGGGATTTGATTTTGCCTTTACCTCGATACTTTGCTGTCCCATCTTGCCTCCCGCTGGGGTTGATACCCAACCTTCGGCAAGATTACTGGGTACAAAAACAGCCAGGGGTCCACCACGAGTAGGTGAGTAGACTTCTGGCAGGTGCGGATTTGTGAGAGGGGACTCCAGAGTAGAGGAATTTAGGTGTTTTAATGTTTGACTTGTGGTATAGATGTTGTTAATTTTTTTCGTTTTACAGCATTGTCACGGCACATAGGGGAGGCTGTAGATTGCCCTACAACTTACCACGGTATTTTGCATTCTCAGGTTAGCCAAGTAAATGTCTAGTAGGTGTAACGCCAACAGTAAATCATCAAATAAATGCTCCAGTGACAGATACAATACACACTTTCTTGTCGATACATTACTCCAATATAATAGATGTTCATCAAGTTAACACACTTGAATAGTGTCCATTCATAGGACCTAGGCAGTCAATATTTAATTCAAGAAGCGAACTATTCTGTCCGTCTTGCGTCCGCACGGAAGTCGTTTAACATAACATTATTGAAATCTTGAATGAATCAAGCAGAGCTCAAAATATACTTCCTGTCAATAAATATTTCATCTAGCAATCACACACATTGCTAATTCCTCATGAAGTAGAATCATACAGCAGACATAGAATATAATCCAAGAAACTACACATCCCACTTGGCCATTCCGGCTGAATACACTGCTATGTAAGTTATCTCCCTTTTCACGCACATTCCCGTGACACTCTAGTTCAGTGTTTCTCAACCCTGATAGTAGCAACGCCCCCTTTTGACAACTAATATTTTAAAAAGCCCCCCACCCTTTTAGGAACCCCTTGCTCTTTATCGTGTATACACAAACTGACTTCCGGTTCAAGATGTCCGACACAGTTTGTAATTCGAGATTTTGGAGTTTTTTCCCGCTTTACTGCAATTTTTCGTAAGTGATTGACTTGGTACGGGCCATTGGGTTCATGTGAGGAGACTTCCCCCATGTTTTGTGCTACATGCAATGTCTGCATGTTGCGTATATACCTGAATGAGGGCATGATTTTGGAATGTTCAGCTAACGACACTGTCAGCCATCTTGTCATGTCAGAAAATTCTGTTCACAAAAAGATTACGTGTACTTTCTTCACATGCTTTACTATAATGGCGTCATCAACAAATGTCTTCACTTCGTATAAAGCATGTAGTCTTGGTTGACAATCCACCTAAGAGAAGGACAACTTCACACAAACCCAGGTAGGAAAGACTCGTTAGTCCAGAAAGATAGCTCTCATAGGAGAGACAACTCTGATGTAAAACAACTGCTGCCTTGTAGGAAGGTCACGGAAAACCGGAGGCTAGGGAAGCAGTCCCGAACAAATGCATGCTGAAGACGGATGCACTGGGCCGCAAGGCGCACAACATAGTGCAACGCAAACCGCCATGAGATGACAGACACAGATATGACTCAACGAGATAGTGCTCGACCCAAGGAGTCCCGCCAGGTGGGAAGAGTGCCGGACTCCCTGCCTCGAAGGGGTCCACCCAAGGCTACTGGTGGTCACTTATCTCTGCATCGTGCAGCCAGGGCGCAGAATATTAGAGAAAATGAGACTGGACAAAACACCCAGGAAAGAACACTAAATATACTCCAATGGAATGCAGAAGGTGTCCTAAGGAAAAAAACTACCGCTCACAAAAAAACTACATGATGAGCAAATTGATATAGCCTGCATACAGGAAACACACCTAAATACAAACCACAGATTTTCTGTAAGAGGATATGAAACCCTCCGGCTTGATAGAGAGGGACACAAGGGAGGAGTACTCATGTTAATCAGAAATTCCTTGCCTAGCAGAGAACTTTCTGTTGCTACAAACGGTCAGGCGGAAATTATAGGAGCTGATATCACGATAGATGATCAGACCGTTAGAGTATACAACCTATATGCCCCCCCAGATAAAGATCTTTCATTAGCCACAATGGAGATTAGGCGCACCAACTGCCTAGTTGTTGGTGATTTCAACAGCCATTCAGAAAGGTGGGGTTACACAAAGGCTGATACCCGTGGCATTGAGGTAGAGGACTGGGAGATTGACTCAAATCTACAACTCATCAATAGAGCAGATGATACACCCAGCTTCTACTCAAGAAGATGGCAATCGACCTCGACACCCGACCTTGCCTTCTCAACAGGAGACATCAACCATAAGATCGAACGCTTTGTGCTCAACCAATTGGCGGGCAGTGACCACAAACCGATCAAATTAATGATCAATATGGAACATACACTCCACCTCCATAAACCATTACCCCGCTGGAACTACAAAAAGGCCAACTGGAACAAGTTCTCAGCACTGACTGATGAATACTGTGGTTCCATAAACACCCAAAACAAAAGAATTGGAGAAATAGTTGACGGATTTAACAAAGCAGTTCTGAAAGCTGCCCTGGAATCAATACCAAGAGGGGCGAGGAAAGATTATAAGCCGTACTGGACAGAAGAACTCAATGAACTGGAAGAACAGGTAACAGAGGCCAGAGATGTAGCAGAACAGGTCAAAACAGTTGAGGCAAACATCGCCTACAAAGCTATCTCTGCAAAATACAGGAAAATGTTAAACTGTTCAGCCAAAAATAGTTGGATCAAAACAACAGAAAGTCTTAACCTCGACAAAGATGGAAGAAAATTATGGAGGCTCGCCAAAGTCTTAAATAATGAGGAATGCAAAAATAAGGAAATAGCCCTACAACAAAATGAAAAAATACTCACAAAGAAAGAGGCAGCTAATGTTTTTGCTCAAAAATTCTCACTTGAGAGCCAGATAAATATTCCACTGGACAGAAAACAGGAAATTTCCAAAGAGCAAGAAATTTACCAAAATATACCAACTGTTCCAGAAGAGCATATGACAACAAACCTCACCATGAGAGAGCTAGAGGCAGCCATCGTATCCCTTAAGCAAAGAAAGTCACCTGGAAAAGACAGGGTAACAAATGACATGCTTAAAGAGCTAGGGCCTAAGGCCAAGAAAGTACTCCTCAAGATTATGAACTATAGCTGGAAGCGTGGAATAGTACCACAAGCCTGGAAAGAAGCAATACTAGTTCCAATCCCCAAAAAGGACAAAGACCGAATGGACCCCAACAGCTACAGACCCATCAGCCTTCTAAGCTGCACGGGAAAGCTTATGGAGAGAATGATCAATACCAGATTAAGCTGGCACCTCGAAGAAAAACAAATTTTACTGCACCAACAGGCAGGCTTCAGGCAACATAGGTCTACAGAGGACCAAGTCACCTACATTGCACAGGAAATCGAAGATGCTTTCCAAGAAAGAAAGCACACTTTAGCAGTCTGGGTAGATATGGAGAAAGCATTTGATAAAGTTTGGAAAGATGGGCTAAGAGTTAAAATGCTTAAATATGGAGTCTGTGGAAGAATGTATAACTGGATCAGCAACTATCTAACAAACAGAACAGCTAGAGTGCAGGTGCACGGGCAGTTAAGCAAAAAGACTACAATGGAACATGGAGTTCCACAGGGTGGGGTCCTTTCCCCAACACTCTTCCTCATATATATAAATGATATAACAGAAAACATCCACAAGAATGTCCACAACTCCCTCTACGCTGATGACCTGGCCATGTGGACTTCAGAACAATACATCTCCACAGCAAGAGTGCGCATGCAGGATTCACTGCTAGCCCTTGAAAGTTGGTCCAAAAAGTGGTTGCTCAAAATAAATGAACAAAAAACTACACACACTATTTTTACCTTGTCAAATAAACCACAGCAAGCAAAGCTGCAATTAAATGGACAGGCAGTACGAGGAGATGAAACACCAACATACTTAGGAATCACACTAGACCGCCGAATGACATGGAAATCACAGATTAACAAAATACAGCTAAGGGCAAAACTTCGCATGGCCATCATGAAAAAGTTAGCAGGTACCACATGGGGTGCTGATGAGAATATCCTCAAAAAGCTGTACACAGGCAGAGTCAGACCTGCTATGGAATATGGCATCACAGCTTGGTCGACGGCAGCAAAGTCAAATTTTGACAGAGTAAACAGACTCCAAAACCAAGCAGCACGTATTATAACAGGGGCCCTAAAGTCTACACAAATCAACCATATGGAAAACATCACAGGGCTACAGTCAATGGAGGATAGACGTGACAGCAGAGTCTTAAAACAAGCTGAAAAATTTAAGAGGCTCGAAGGACACCCCATGTACCAAAGAATGAATAGGCTAGGAAGAGGCAGGCTCAAGCGAACTAACTTTGTCGCCCAAGCAAAAGAAAAAATTAACAATAATACCATACTAGCTAGCTCAGTTGCAAAGAAAATCCCAACAAGCTCAACTATCCCACTGTGGAAAATAAGATGCTTTCCTGAGTTAAAATCTGATATTCCAGGCATTGAAGGTAAGGGAACACAGACAGAAACACAAAGAAAGTGTATAGCAACCAAGTATATTGACCAAAGATTTCCAGCGAAGCTTTGGACACATGCATATACTGATGGTTCGGCAACAAATGCAGTTGAAAATGGGGGTGCCGGCATCCTCATAAAATTAAAGAATAGAATTCACTCTATGGCAATTGCCACTGGAAAATACTGCAACAACTTCTGTGCTGAAGCAGAAGCCCTGAAACAGGCAGCTGAAACTCTTATTGAATGCAAAGCACAGGCAGAAAAACAGATAGTAATCTTTTCAGATGCCCTCTCAATAATATCAGCGCTGAAGAGCCACCAAACTAAAGGATTGAAAGATCTGATAATCTCCCTTGAAAGACTGGCCGAATGCTTCAAGAAGTGCACTATCCAGTGGATACCAGCCCATTGCAACATACCAGGAAATGAAGAGGCAGATAGACTTGCTAAAGAAGGAGGTGCCTTACAGCAAAATGATATAGAGACAACTTACGCAACGGCAAAGACCACTATAAAGGCTACATTCAAGTCCAAATGGGAAAGAGAGCACCCGGGACATTTGAAAAATGACGCATATCATCAACTATCCAGAAAAGAACAGGTCATCATTTTTCGACTGCGCACTGGGCACAACAGATTGAGATACCATCTGTACCACAAATACAAAATTGGTGCAACAGATCTCTGCACCTGCGGTACCAGCCCGATGACAGTCGAACACCTGCTGCAGTACTGCCCAACCTACAGTAATGAACGGGGTAGCATATGGCAACAACCTACTTCTGTCAACGAAAAACTGTTTGGAGATGTCGGGAACCTTGAGTTGACTGCTGCCTTTATTAGAGTCATAAATGTGGAAGTCTGAAGGCGAACGAGGAAGAAGAAGAAGTATACACAAACACACACACATATAAATATATTCCACCATACGTTTAAAAAAGCAATACAGCTAATGAGTTATCTTTTCTTATAATATAAAGAAAAAGAGAAAGCACATTTATAAAAGTCTAGTTATATTAAATATGTGTTTAAGTACGGAATTATATACACCACAAGTTCATTATCCTTGAATTACAAATTGACGGAGCAAATGATATAAAATTAGTTCTTACAACTCTATAACTATCATAATCATATAATTTTAATAGCGCCTAAATGACTGCATAAATATCTTCAAATCTGAATATTAAAGCCTCTCCTTATGTAACCACTTTAAACATGAAAAAATTAAAAAAAATTATTAGTTGATAATAATGATATAATTATATAAAAATTCACTTACTAATAAAGCTTAATGAGATCCTTGCGCTTGGTGTGACTCAGCCAGTTTGTAATATTTGGTTCTAAGTTTGTTAAAATCCTCTGTTACAAATCTGCAGTCGGTTTCGTTGCTTTTGTAGTAGCAACACTACTGCACTGAACCCCTTCTCCACCAAATACGACGTTAGGAATGCTGTAATTAGCAATTTAGTTTCACACCAAAGAACGGGATACGCAAGCCTCTGCTGGATCCAAAATTTTTCGTAATGTGTGAGACTGAATCGTGCTTTTGTCTCGAAGTCATTTGGTAGCTCAATTAATTCTTCTTGTAAATGTTGACTAACTTGTTTCACGTCTGATTCAAACGGATTAATCACCCAATCCAGTATTATTAGTTCTTGGAAGTCTTTAAATCTTATGCTCATATCATTTTTAATAGCGTCCAAATGACTGCAATAAACCTATAAATCTGAATCTTTAAGCCTGTCCCCACCTAACTGCAGTAAACATGGAAAATGAGAAAGTTCTCGGCGACTAAGATTATTTTAATATAATGTCAATTTGTTGATGAACCCCATGGTAATTCTTTTCACTTTAATCAGACTGATCTCATTTCCTTGTAGCTTAAGAAGAACCTCATTTAATTTTTCAAATATATCTGAAAGATAGGCCACATCGTTTCGCAATACTTATCTTTCGATGCTAAATTCTTCGATTGAATCAAAAAACTCTACTGTCTCCTGACAATGGTAACATCCCAGGTACTAAAATTTTACCTTTGGAATCCTTGAAACACTCCATGGGACGCAGGGCAAATAAAAACTATCGTGTTACAAGCTATGCGAAGGGGAATATCTTTTGTAATTGTTTCATATTGATTCTTGTAAAAATGTACACAACGCCCCCCTGAATGGAAGTAGCGACCCCCAATCGTTGCGACCCATCAGAACGCCCCCCAGACATCTTGAAAACGCCCCCCAGGGGGCGGTACCACCCCCATTGAGAAACACTGCTCTAGTTGAACACCGCAGCGTTTCAAAATAACGAAACATTGAGGTGCACAAAAAGATGTGTAACAGCTAGTGTGAAAGGAGAGTGGGGAATTTGTTTTTTTTTTATTTGTTTATATAGTGTCTTCCACTTAAATCGTTCTTTTTTTCCAGGTGGTGCGCACTAGCACTTTATTTTGTGTACTGTGGATTTGATTTGTTGTGTTAATAAACTATAAAATGTACACTGGATCAGTTCATCTTTAACTATACTGTACTTGTATGGTTCGTCGGTATAGTGTGTCTGTGGAACTTAGTGAACCCTTAGCTCCTTTTGGTAGCCACAGGTGGTGAGACAGTAGCGCTTACAAGTCACAAGTGGCGAGGGAGAGTCAATCTTGGTTCTCACCCTCGAAGCTATAAGTCTAATCCTTCCACTTACACTGTATTCTCATCTAATCTATCTTCTCAGACTTTCTTCAATATAGCGTCTTGTCTCTGTACTCAGGCAGACTCTAAAACTTTAAAACCACTTCGTGACAATATATATATATGTATTTATATATATGATAGGAAACTCTAACAGAGCGATACAACAGGAGGCAATCTGATCATCAGAAGTGGTCCCCCCGTCAAACAAGTGTTTCAGCCCCTTATTCTCCTTTACACTCTAAGGGTGCCAGCCTACCTGGGTCATGACTCCCAAGTGTCTCAGCCTCCTGCTGTTTTATGTAGAAAACAAACCCATTCCACCTTGGTTGCAGCTTTAAAATCCATAATTCCTCCAGTCGGAGGCAATTGTGAAAGTAACAAAGTGAAGACAAATTATTGTGGTCGTTCCGCAGCACACCACTGACACTTATATATATATATATATATATATATATATATATATATATATATATATATATATATACATTATTTTATCAGTGCCACTGTTAAACTCATTAGAAGCTCCTATCTTTAACTTGTTGAATATATGGTATCCCAATCTGTTGTGACCTGAGCAAAGTCTAAAGATTACCACTTGTTCACTTTTGTTGAGGTGGTAATATGAACCATTGTGTTTGTGTACACATGTATATATATTTATTTATTTTTAGAGAGATAGAGAGGAGGGAAACCAAAAAACACTTTGAGATGGAAACTGGAGGCAGACATGAAAGAGATTTTAAAAAAAAGTTATGTCAGGCTTGGCATACATTTGTTGAGGCCCCCTGCTCCTTAGGGAATTGAAGGATAATGCTGATTGTATATCTTTAGTCTCTCAATGTGACCACAAAAACAAGTAGCACACATAAAATATTTATAGCACTTTTATTTTTTAATGGCACAATTTGAGCATCCATAGAAAACACAGCATCAGAAATATCATAATTACATGGTTTCTTTTCTGTATGTCTGAATATGCTCTTAGCTAACAGGCAAAGGCCACACTTTACAACAACAAAAAATCACATTTATAAGACCTCTCTGTAGTATGTCAGAAAATCTAGCACCACTGAGATTACATTTATCTTGCTGAGATGCATGGAGGCATAACTGGAGTCATCTTTAATTGACCACCAGCTATACACAATGGTTCAATATACATATCATCATATGTGGAAATGAACTTCTGTGATGCTAATTACACCCTCATTGACTCTTGAAATCATCCACACACTTCCAGGGATTCCCTCTGTGGTGAAACTTGTTGAGAACCCAGCATTGCACACCAGTGGCGTACTAAGTGGGGTGCGAGGGGGCGGTCTCCCCGGGTGACAGCCAGGAATGGGGTGCCATCTAACACTGTTATGATAGTACTTACTATTAAAAATATCATTGCAAGTGTGTTCCTTTATGGGGGAGATTGTGACAAAGGTATGACCCACCATGGGTGCTAAATACTTGAGAGACGTCTCTGTTGCATACTAAGCTTGGAGAAGTCACTTGAGCCCCAAACATGATTCTTTAGCTTTGACCTGGTTGACAGCATGTAGGAGGATATCACTATGGGCCCAATGATAGGCAGAAGCCCAGAACCAGAGCACAGTATTTTAGCTCTGCATAGTTGGACAGCCCCCTTGGATGGCAGGGAATGCACAGTAAGCCACACACTTCTTACTCCTAGCTTGGGACCCTACTTTGTGATGATCCTTTAAATGCAAGCTAAGCTGGAGCTCATGACTTCAACTCAAAACGTTTCGGAATGTTAGAAAAGCCACAAGAAAAGCCTAGATCTTCAGTGTTACCAAAGAGTATTGAATTTGGTATTGGCTGCAAAAGAGTGAGAAGCTCAGCAGCCCTAGTTAAACAACAACAAATCTGGCTGAGATTTCAATTTACACAACAAAATACTTTTTTCACTACCACTTTGAAAAATGTAGTCCACAAGAAGTGATCAAATAATAGAAACCATTTAGTATTTTGGGAATAGGGGGCTGAAGAATAATGAGTGAGTAAACTTATGTTGCAAACATCACGCTTACAAATTGTGTAAGGTAAGCATCACATAAATTTTCTCTGATGTATGTCTAGTGTGCAGTTTTAGAATACAGACTTGAGTAAACTCAACACCACAAACATCGCACTTACAAATTGTATATCATGTATGTTTTGTTGTGTGTTGTTTTAGAATAAAGACTTGAGAAAACCTAACACCACAAACATCACACTTAAAAAATCCCTCTCATGTGTGCCTTCTTTTGTGTAATTTTAGAATACAGACTTGAGAAAACCCAATACAACAAACATCACACTTATACATCTTCTCTCCAATGTGTTTCAACACGTGTCTCTTTATCTGAGTAGGCTGAGAAAACGCATCACCACAAAGATCACACCTATATGGCTTTTCCCCTGTATGCCTTCTTTTATGCCTTCTTAGAGTTGTGTCCTCAACAAATCTCACACCACAAACATCACACATATAGGGTTTCTCTCCTGTATGTGTCCTTTTGTGTCTCTTTAAAGCACCACTATGAGAAAATTCTGCTCCACAAACATCACACTTAAACGGTTTCTCTCCTGTGTGTGTCCTTTTGTGACTCTTTAAAGCACCACTATGAGAAAATTCTGCTCCACAAACATCACATTTATAAGGTTTCTCTCCTGTGTGTGTCCTTTTGTGTCTCTTCAAAAGATAATTTTGAGAAAATTCTATTCCACAAACATCACACTTATAAGGTTTCTCTCCTGTGTGTGTCCCTTTGTGAATCTTTAAAGCACCACTATGAGAAAATTCTGCTCCACAAACATCACACTTATAAGGTTTCTCTTCTGAGTGTGTCCTTTTGTGACTCTTTAAATGACCATTTTGAGAAAATTCTGCTCCACAAACATCACGCTTATAAGGTTTCTCTCCTGTGTGTGCCCTTTTGTGACTCTGTAAATGACGATTTTGAGAAAAATCTGCTCTACAAACATCACACTTATAAGGTTTCTCTCCTGTGTGTGTCCTTTTGTGACTCTTTAAATGACCATTTTGAGAAAATTCTGCTCCACAAACATCACACGTATAAGGTTTCTCTCCTGTATGTGTCCTTTTGTGACTCTTTAAAGCACCACTATGAGAAAATTCTGCTCCACAAACATCACACTTATAAGGTTTCTCTCCTGTGTGTGTCCTTTTGTGACTCTTTAAATGATCATTTCGAGAAAATTCTGCTCCACAAACATCACACTTATAAGGTTTCTCTCCTGTATGTGTCCTTTTGTGACTCTTTATAGCACCATTCTGAGAAAATTCTGCTCCACAAACATCACACTTATAAGGTTTCTCTCCTGTGTGTGTCCTTTTGTGAATCTTTAAATTACCACTTTGAGAAAATTCTGCTCTACAAACATCACACTTATAAGGTTTCCCTCTGGTATGTGTACCAACATTACTTATATAACACTTTTCTCTAATATGTGAATGTTCATGTTCACTATGGTCACCTTTTTTGCTAAACTGTACTCCACAAACACGACAGCTGAAAAGTTTCTCTTTCGTACCTATTATTATTTCATCTGACTGTACACTGCCACATAATTTAAAACCTTCACTACTTCCACTGTTGAGAGTACAATCCTCATAGACTATTGCTGATTCCCTGCTACAGTTTTCATTTTGTATGACTGCAGTATAAATCTCAGGAGTCGGATTCATGTCTACAATACTAATGTCAGAGTCTGTGACATTCGGTGATTGTACCTCTTTCAATCTTGATTCAATGTTAGTGTCTGTATTTAGTGTTGCAGCTGCAGTACTTACATCAGCTTTCATTTCATTCACAATGTTTTTTGTGAATTCTGGCAACACTTCAATGAATGCAGCATTCTGCATTGGTTCACGTTTTATTAAATTGTTCATAATTTTCAAATCTGGAATGTCAACACCAGAGTATGGAAGGGAGCACTGGTTATAGAAATGGTCACCTGAAATTCGTTGAATAAAAAATTATAATAAAAACTTCAGATAATTATGAACATAAAATTATAATTCTGTATGTTTACAATAGGCATCAATTAAAAGTTATGCAACTTTACGATTGTTTAAGAAAAATACTTGTTTCGGTGTGATATTTAAATAGTTAATGGTACACTGTGTAATATTAAACTAATAGTATACATTAATAATATTAAATAGTATTACACATTTTTTTTAAAATGTCGTTGCTAATCACATATATTCATTAATATTTTTATCATTTGGTTACTTCCCTTGGATGTCAGAAATGAGTAATGACAATTATTATTATTTATTTATAAATTACTTCCCTCTAAACAGTCCTTAAACGATTATAAATATTATAATCGTGTTGTAAAAATGTTGATAATCACATAACACATTAATTAGTTTTATCACTCAGCCTTTGAATCGGATAACTACAAGTTAGATTATTTCCCTTGCCAGAACAAATTAAGTTCAATGCTAGATAATTGGAATGTAAGCGAAATACTTCATAACGAAAGCTTTTTGCTAAAATATAACTTTGTAGCATTAAGCATAAAATCATAAGTAGTAACTTTGCCAAATTTAGTGATAAAAGATATTAAGGTACATTTACATATATAAAGAACATAAAAAACAAACATACAGGAACAGCCCTCCCTATCCCATCCCATTCATCTATCTATCTATATACATACATATATACACACATACATTCATACATTTTCTTTTATGCTCCTTATGAAACATGGAACCACCACTATTGCAGCTGGTCCTCTTGTAGGAAGCCCTCCCCCCCACCATCAAACCTGTCAACTGCTTTTGCCATTTCTGTAACAATTTGGTGTGTGTGTGTGTGTATATATATATATTAGGGCTGGGATTGATATAACACATGATACGTTAATAAACAACCATATAACTTTAATCCTATTCTATGCAAGCACTCATTTATGAAATTTTCAACAGAGTCAAGTGTAGAACCATTGATGCTATTTATGTTCTTAACATAATGCAGGGAAATTGAGGGGGCACTTGGAATGTGCTCTGGGAGCCAAGGTGGAGGTGAACTGAAAGTTTGGGAAACACTGATGTAAAACAACCCACTTCAGAATTAATCACCACAAATGATGTGGTGGCCCCATGCTTCTAAAACAGCAAAGAAGGTACAATCCTTCATTTTTAAGTTTATGAAACACCATTTTACTAACAGTTGTAATATAGGTGTAGCACTATGTTCTAGACAATAGCTAGACAGGTAGCATGTACATGATGTCTTGTTGAACATGCTACTATTTCCATTTTACCTAAGGTGATGCTAGATTACAGACATGTTCATCAGTGGCAATTTTTAATGCTTGATTTACAATGACAAAATTGACATTTTTGTAAACTCTTTTCTAATAAATTAACTGCTGGTTCAGAATTCCCATCATGAACCTACCTTTAAAAGATAACATCAAAATAGAAGAAAACAGTGTTACAGAAATGATTCAGAAAGAGATAGTAAAGAATGGTGGAGGAGGAATTTTAACTCCGCCTAGGCTGGTCCCAAGCCCGGCTGAAAAAGGAGGAGGGCGGTCTGCATGGAGGTTGTAAGGAGGCAGCCCGTCCACCATGCAAAGGCACAACAGGCCAATCACCTGTTTGCTTTAAACTTTTGATTATGAGAACTACAAGAGAGAAAACCGGACTGATTCTAAAGACCACGAACTGGAACGGACTACAGACTACGACTTATGGAACTTGGAACACAAGAAGTATAAATGGGAAAGAAGAGGAGCTGGTGGAAGAGATGAGGAAAGCAAAACTAGAAATCTTGGCTATAACGGAAACAAAGAAAAAAGGACAAGGAGTCATGGATCTCGATGGCAACACACTGCTCTACAGTGGTGTACCCACATCTGAAAGAGCTAAAGGGGGCGTGGGTTGCATTGTGGCCAAAAACCAAAAAGATAGTATCAAGGGATGGAACTTTGTCTCGGAGTGCATTATGGTTGTAAAACTAAAAGAAGGAGAAACCATAGTCAACCTGGTCATAGTGTATGGGCCAAATGAGGATGAGAGAGCAGAGGTCAAGGAGGAATTCTTCGAGCTGCTTCAAAGGACAGTGGATGACTGCCTAGATGAAATTATCATGCTCGGAGATTTCAATGCCAGAGTTGGAAATGACCATGCTAGATGGGGTGGAGTTATCGGAAGATATGGAGAAGATACTCTCAATGACAATGGAAAGCGACTCCTTAGATTCTGCAGTGAGCAGAATCTGATCATTACAAACACAAAGTTCCCCCATAAGCGCATACATGCATATACTAGATGCGAACCAACAAAGAATCAGAAGTCAGTGATCGATTATGCCATTGTTAGTAGGAGCTCATTCAAATATGTACGGGATGCTACAGTCTGGAGGGGGCAAGAGATTGGAAGTGATCACTACCTGCTTACAATCAAAAGAACAACTGAAAGAGTTGCTCAGCCTAGGAACTGCCCAACATCACGCAAGAAACTAAGTAAATGAAAGGGAGAAATGAGCATTAAGACCTACAAGCTGAGAGAGCCAGAAATTAAAACCAGATATCAGGGGCTTATTGCTGCAGCGGTGAGCAACACAGAAGAACAACCTAATGACTTGGAAACCCTCTGGCTTGGATTCAAGGACATCATAAAGACAGCTGCTGCAGAAGCATGTGGTGAAGTCTGACTTGGGAACAAGAGAAAGAGGACACCTTGGTGGACAGAGGAAGTCAAAGAGAAAATAAGAGAGAAGAAAATGGCATGGAAACAATACTTAGGAGCTAAAAACACAACAGGACAAATGGAGAAATGTAGAGAATATGTGACACTCAGAACAGAAGCAAAGAACAAGGTGCTAGCAGCAAAACAGAAGTCCTGGGAAGAATTTGGAGAAAAGCTAGAAAAAAGATGTGGTCACCTAGAGCTGACGCTCAGTGACAGTGGATCAAAGAAGAAGAAGAAAAAAGATGTGCAAGAAAACCAGAAATTGTTCTATAAGACCCTAAAGAACATGAGGAAGGAAAAACAATGCCCTCTCAAATTTATAAAGGACAAGCAAGGCAAATTGCTTACTGCCCCGGGGAAGGTGGTGGAGAGATGGAGGGAGTGTTTCTTAGAGCTCCTGGGTGGTGAGCATGGTGGGGTATCGGGGGTGGTGGTCGCTGGCACAAAGGGGAGGACAAATGATGGTGAAGATGACATGGGGATGGAAGGGCTGGGGGCAGCGCTGGATAATATCGAGATGGGCGGGGCAGTGGGGCATGATGGTGTGGCACCAGAGGTGGTTGGGTGCATGGGAGCATCAGGCAACCTATTACTCTTAAGGGTCCTGCAGGCAGCGTGGTGCAATGGGACCATACCGGGGGATTGGGAGATTGCCATCATGGCACCAGTTTTTGAAGGGGGTGACGGTCGACAGTGTGGAGGCCATGGAGGCGTGTCCCTTCTTGGTGTCCCGGGTGAAATCTGCTCTGGAGTTCTAGGGCGGAGACTCCGACGCCTGGCTGGGCCACAGTTGGATGGGATCCGGTGTGAATTCAGAGCGGACTGAGGTGCTCAAGACCTAGTCTTCGAGCTCGGATAGCTGAGTGAGGGGGCCCTTGGGTATAGGAGATCCATCTTTGTTTCAAAGATCTGGAGGGGGCGTTCGACGGGGTCCCCTGGAGCAAACTTTGGGACTGTTTGGCAAGGAGGAACATTCTGGCATCTCTGATTCATGCTATACAGAGCTTCTACAATTATGCAGAAATTATGTGAGGACAGCAAACCGTAAGTCAGAAGAGTTCAGGACCACCACTGGTGTAAGACAGGGTGATACCCTGTCACTTTGTCTTTTCATACTCCTCATGGACAATGTCATCAAGGCATGTAAGGAGAGAACAAAAAAGTATTCAGTGGGGTACTGGAAGATGAGACAGGTCTGTATTTCACAGCTGGCATTTGCTGATGATGTTGCACTGATTGCTAAATCAGAGACACATCTCCAATCCAACCTGCAAGTCTGGAAGGAGGAGCTGGAGAAGAGAGGGATGGTCATAAGCAGCTCTAAAACAAAATCCATGGTGATATCATGAGAAGAAAGAAGACATCAAATTAAGCTGGGAGAACAGGTCCTGGAGCAGGTTGACCACTTTAAATACCTCAGAGCTATTAAAGACCGAAAGGGAGGCATCAAAGAAGAGTTGGCCACTCGAAAAGCAGCAGCTGGGAGACTTTTTCTGGCCATAAATCGAGGATTCCTCAGCAAGAGAGAGAGGTTGGTAAGAAGACAAAGATGGCTGTATACCGCTCCACCTGTGTCCCAGTCTTGACATATGGATGCGAGTCATGGGCAATGACTACAACCCACAAAAGCCAGATCCAAACCTCAGAAATGAGGTATCTGAGGAAGGTGGTTGAAGCAACAAGAAGAGACATGGTCCGCAACCAGACGATACATCAAGGCCTAAAATCCCACCCCCTGCAGACCCAAGTAGAACAGTCCCAACTAAGATGGTTTGGCCATGTCTGCAGAATGGGAGAAGATCGGCTACCATGACAAGCATGGGAAACAAAGAGCCAGGGATCCAGACCCCAGGATGACCCAGAGTCCGCTGGGAGGACAACATTAGACAATCTTTGAAGAACCGAGGACTAGAATGGAACCAGGCCAGGAGGAAGACAGCCGATAGGATAGTCTGGCGCTCTCTCTTCCAAACCTCTACACCTCACGGTAGAAGGGGAACGACTAAGTAAGTAAGGAAGAGGCATTTTTATAAGATTCGTAAATGGGAAGATCATCCTAAAGGACTTCCCAACTGGAAAGATCTCCTCCAATTTCAGGGCAGAAGCTATGGCACTACTACAAGCTCTGAAAATCCTCACCAGATCGGAACAACAGCCACCAGCTAGGATAGTAATCTTCACTGACTGTAGATCATTACTGGAATCAATACAAAACACCAGAAATGAAAACATGATGCACGAGATCAAATCTGAGCTTAACATTATCCAAAGGTCATCAACCACTGCCCTTCAGTGGTTACCCTCCCTCTGTGGAATCACAGGCAATGAGAGAGTAGATGGCAGTAAAATGGAACAATTTAGCCACCCATTGCCCTATCATCATCCACAACAAGGATAAAAACCAGTGGAAGGAGGAAGGTGATACTTACAGCAGAGATGACCCAATCCCAACTTAACAGACACCAACAGACCATCATATTCTGCTTGAGAACTGGAAACTGTAGATTACTAGACCATCTCTATCCCCTCAGGATATCTCATACAAATGAATGTCCACATGGAACTGAAATCCAGACCCTGAACACATTCTCCAAAACTGTCCAACCCATGATGACCCACGATGTCTGACCTGGCCAGGGGTGCTGAGCTCAAGCAGAAGCTATGGGGCTGCTGCGCTGACCTGGAAAAGACTGGACTTCATCCTGGCGACAGGCCTGCAGATCTAGCATGACTACAAACTGAGCGCAGAAGAAGAAAGAGATAGATTCATGGTGAGGCAAGCATCTTGAAGTAACACAATAAAAACAGCACACCAGTCTACATTATATGCTCCAGTATTCTGGGATGCTTCACTGCATAAAAAAATAAGTAGAAGAAGCTTATTTACATGCTTACCTTCTTCATCTCTCCATATATCAGACTGTTCTACTTTCTGCTCTCCTGATCTTGTCCTGTCCATGCTTTCAACTGTCTGGAAATTAATGTCTGAATCTTAAGAGATATTATTCCAGTAACATTCCTGGATGACATGCAAACAAAATCATAGGTTATGTAAAGGTTTGTCACAATCACCATCAACCAATGCTTTTATCACAAGGTTCAATTTTGAGACAGTTAAATGTACCGTACGAAAGTGTTTGAAGTATGTTTGTATACACAATCAAGACTGCAGTCTTTACCTTGAAATAATTTCTCACTGTCCACAAAACTGATGTATAAAATGCCTGACATTGATGATTCTGAGTCTTGCTACCTGATCTACAAATGATTTTCCTGTTCACAATTATGTTTGTTCCTCCGTGAGTTTGTTTATCTAAAGCTTCTTTTACATGATCTAGCAGGTAAGAATTTAGTTCAGCCACTGCCAAGTTTTATGTCTTAACAGTTGATGTATATAATAGCATTGCATTTCTGAAGTAATTTAAATGTAACAAGCTGGAAGGGTATAGAAACAAAGAAAAACAACACTGGAAAAACGGTGCTACCTTTAGGACATAAGAGAGGTAGAGCGTAACCAAAAAAAAAACCTGAAGAAGGGGAAATGGAAATAGACATAAATGGAAAAGAAAACATGGAAAGACAATGAACAGATGGCATAGGACAGGAAGGCTTGACCTAAATTTGTTGAAGGCCTATACTCCTTAGGTAGATGAATGGTAATGATGACCTCTGTAATGTTATGATGTATGTATATAATCATTACCTCGTCATCTACACAAGCACACACGTTTCAGAAGGGACTCAGTAAAAGCATGTTCGATTCGTAGCCATGTTTATTTACAGAATGTCGTACATGTCAAGATTCGCATTATATTACAATGTGTGGTTTCGTATTTATGTATTATATTACATCCCCCCTTTTTTGAAAAAAAATGTGTGCAAACATTTCCACGAAATGTTTCATGTGATAAAGGATAAGTATGTGTAATGCTCAGTGTGAGTATATATGTCACTGTCTGTATCGGCTGGGAGGTGTCACTGTACGGCCAGAACGAGTGGTGTAAAGTGCTGGTGGTTCTGCGGAAGTCCCTGGTTTAGCTTGAGTTGGTTGTGATTTCGGCCTTGGCGCTTGTTGGTTTTGTGGGGCACCAAGGTCTGGAGTTACTGCATTGTCTGTTGAAAGCATGGGAATTCTCTGTTCTGTTGTATTCTGTGGGATTTCTCTTATGTCCACTCTGTTTCGCCTCAGGAGGTTGCTGCTGCTGTCTGGTCTTAAAGTATAGCTCCTGGGTTCAGGGTTTCTGGAAATGATTGTTGCTTTTGACCATGTGTCATTGTTGTGGTTGTAGGTAGTCACATGCTGACCAGGATATAATGGTGGTAAGTCTTTAGCACATTTGTCATAGTTGGATTTCTGAACTTGCTGACGATGCTGAAGTTGATCATATGTGCTGTCTCTATGTTGTGGACGGAAGTGGACCTTAGATGGTAGGAGGTCTTTAATTCTTCTATCAAACATAAGTTCTGCTGGACTGTCGATCTTACTGTCTACCGGTGTTGTTCTCCATCTCAAGAGTGCTAGGTGTACATCCTCTGTTCTTGTTTTCTTCATGATTGACTTGATAGTTTGTATCTGTCTCTCAATGAAACCATTAGATTTAGGGTATCTAGGTGATGATGTTGTGTGTTTGATCTTCCAGTCCTTAGTGAAGTTTCTGTATGCTTGACCTGAGAAATGTGGGCCGTTGTCTGATCTAATTTCATCTGGGATGCCAAACATGCTGCAATACTTCTTTGTAATGTCTGCAATAACAGCTGATGGTGAGGGTTGTGGAAGTTTCTCAATGATGGGAAATTTGCTGTAGTAATCAGCAATAATAAGATAGTCATTATTGTCGATTGAGAAAATATCAGTTCCTATAATGCTCCAAGGGCTCAATGGTATGTCTGATGGTATGAGAGGTTCTCTGCACTGCCTATTTGCATGTTCTTGGCAAATTGAACAGTTTTTACATAGTGTTTCTATGTCCTTGTTTATCTGTGGCCAGTAAACATCTTTCTTTGCTCTCAGTTGTGTCTTCACAATACCAAGGTGACTATTATGGAGCTGTTTAAGGATGATATCGCGTTGTGTTTCTGGTACAACAATGCGATCTCCTTTAAGGATCAGACCATCTTCGATGCTTAACTCGTCCCTCATCGAGTAGTATGGACGGATGTGTGTTGGAACTTCCCTGATAGAGCTTGGCCATCCATGGTATATCAGTTCTTTGAGAGAGTTAAGGATAGGATCTCTCATTGTGTCTTCTCTGATGTGTTCAAGCCGATTATCGCTAAACTTGACAAAATCAACTTTGATGTTTGGGGTAAGATCTGCTGTCTTGTTGGGGTTTGGTAGTCTGCTGAGAGCATCTGCAAGACCTATATCCTCTCCTGGGATATACTGAATATTAAAATCATAACCTTGTGTTTCCAATAACAGAGCTTGTAGTCGTGGTGGTGCTGAAGCTATTGGTTTTTTATGAATCATCTCAAGTGGCTTGTGATCTGAGAGAATTGTAAATGGGCGGTTGAAAAGAAATGTGTGGAAGCGTTTGATTCCAAAACGTACAGCTAGCATTTCTCTTTCAATGTTTGCAAGTTTCTTTTCGCCAGAACTTAATGATTTGCTTGCGTAAGCTACAGGACGAAGTTCTTTGGCATAGTGTCCTTCAGGATTTTTGTCTGGTTGCAAAAGTGCTGCTCCTAGGCCTTTCAGACTGGAATCAACCATGAGAAAAGTGGGTGCTTGCATGTCATAGTATTTCAAGCATGCATCAGATGATATGAGGGTCTTCAAGTGGTTGAATATGTGTTGGTAGTCTTCTGACCATTCATACGGAGTTTCATTCTGTAGTAGAGATCGCAAAGGTTCTGCAGCAGCTGACAAATTTGGTATGAATTGTGCTAGGAAATTGACAGCACCTAAGAATTGTTGCAGTTCCTTCTTTGTAGCTGGTGTTGGCATGTCATGAATATCTTCAACCTTTTTAGGGTCTGGTTTTACACCATTCTGGGTGTACAGCAATCCAAAAAATTGTATCTCCGTTGCCTTAATTGTACACTTTTTGCTGTTGAATGTTAGCCCATTGGCCTGTGCTACATGCATCAAGTTAATCAAGTTACGGTCGTGTTCTTGTTCTGACCTGCCGCAGACTACAATGTCATCCGCAATAGCCACTGTACCAGAACATTGCTCAACAATGTTGTCCTTCAACCTTTCTAATAACATCATTCTGCACCATCTTTTCTAGTTCTGTGGCAAGTTTCTGTTTAACATGTATAGGATACTTTCTAGGTGGGTCTATCTTTGGCTCAGCGTTGTCTTTTAAAAAGAATCTTGCCTTTCCTGGAAGTTTGCCTATTCTGTCGAACTGTTCTGGGAATCGCTGTTTAAGGTCATCTACTCCAGTGACGTGTAGAGTAAGATGTTCTTTTTTGTCAGCTTTAATGTTGTTAATAGTTACCACACTCAGCTTTTCGCACATTGGTAAACCCAAAATTGCAGGTCCTTCAACATCTACCAAGTAAAATGTTGACGATGTCCATTCAGAGTCTCTGTATAAACATTCAAGTGTTACTGCTCCGAAACAGTCTATACTTGTTCCATTGTAAGCTCTTAGCTTTGTCCTGCCACTCCTACTTTTTACATCCCTTGTGGGAAATCCTTGCTCATCCACCTTGTCAGGCATGATCTGTCTGAATATTCTTAAGGGTAGAGTGTTACCTTGGGCACCTGTGTCTATCTTGAACCGAATATATCTTTCTTTGTGCCTTTTAATTCCTGGTATTCGGAATTGTACCTTGCAGAAAGCCTGCGTTCTCTTTGGTTCATTACTGAAAGTTAGTATCTTCACAGTATCAAATGTGGAAGGATCACTTTCTTCACTGGAGTCAAGGTCCTCAGTCATCATAAAGTGTGTTTGTTTTGATGACTCTCTGCTGTGAAGGTTGTGTTGAGCACTGTCTTGTTTCCTCTTGAAACATAATTTTATCCAGTGGCCCCTCTTTCTGCAGTAATGACATGTAGAGTCTTTAGCTGGACAGTGGTTTTGTATGTGGTTTAGGCCACAACATTTACACATAGCACCTCTGCTTGTGTTGTGTTTTTCTTGTTGCTTCGAATCAGTTGCTTTGTTTTGTTTGGGTTTATAGCTTTTTACTGCATCCACCTGGGCTGTTACTGTACCTTGCTGAATTTGTTTAATGTTTAGTGCTTGTGCCTCGTGTTTCCTGCCTTCATCCAGAAGTTGTTGTAAAGTTAGTGTATCACTCTGGCTCAGTATCCATTTCTGGAACTCTGGCATTGGTGTGCTGAGAAGGATCTGTTCAATAATTCGCTCTTTTTCTTCTTCTTTGTTAAATTTGCATACACTTGTTTTCTCCTTGATGCGAGTGAAGAAATCATCTAGACTTTCACCAGGTTTCTGTCGCAGGTGGTGAAGTTCTAATCTTGCCGCTCTAAAGTTCGTGTGCTTTATTATTAGACGTTTTTCAAATTCGTCCAATATGGCTGCGGGGTCTGTTGCCGACTCCACAGGCATGGCGCTAGCAAAACTGTTGTAAATTTTCAAACCTTCATCGTCCAATGCTTCTAGGATATATGGAGTTAAGGTTTGTCCTTCCAGACCAGTGGTCTTGGAATATAGATCTATGCGTTGGCGCCATAACAAGAAAGCTTCACTCTTATCATCTTGACCGGCGAATCTCATTTGCGGTGCGTTGCGATATTGTTTCGCCGCCATGGCTGACCTCGATGACGAAAATTAGCCGAATAAACTGTACTCACGTGTTATCGTGTAGCTGTTTTTTGCGTCAGTCCGGTATCGACCGCTGCCACCATGTAATGTTATGATGTATGTATATAATCATTACCTCGTCATCTACACAAGCACACACGTTTCAGAAGGGACTCAGTAAAAGCATGTTCAATTCGTAGCCATGTTTATTTACAGAATGTCGTACATGTCAAGATTCGCATTATATTACAATGTGTGGTTTCGTATTTATGTATTATATTACAACCTCTCACTTATTTTATTTTCTGATTTAATTGTAGCTAACTATAGCTCGATATTTTTGATGCTGTTTAATTTCTTCAGTAAGAATAAAACTATTTTTTTCTATTACCAGCACATGGCTACTACTGCAGTCTGCTCCTGGCCCAGTTTCAACAGATAACAACCATTTTTTAAATCTCCTGCATACCAGTATGTGGCTGATTTGATTATGAACATTGTTTTTCATGAGCTTTCCCTTATCCACAGGTTCCTTGCATGTTGTTAAAAACTCTGTGTTTCCTTTTATCATATGGTGTGTTCTTGCATACTTCATGTTTGTCAATTCTTTCCCTTTTTTCCTTCAAGTCATAACTTGTCACTTCTTCCACTTTTTTTCATTAACAACTTTCCCACTGGCTCCAAACATCATAGCTGTCTCATGAGATTTGCACTGCGCATAGCCATGCCAAGTTCATTGTAGAACATGCAAACTCTTTTCTTTATTATCCACTATTGTGTGTATGTTTGTATGAAATTAGCATCTAGCATCTATCAGCCATTCAAGTTACCTAATAGAATTAATCTGGTACTGCTCAAAATTCCTTTTAAGTTTTTGCTCTTTCAGCAACTAGAAATATACTGACTCTTCTTTTTTGTTATTTCATTCAGAATAAATTATTCTGAGGCTGTCAGAACATAATTAACGAGCTTTAATATAATAGATTTCACAATTCTTAAAAATGTCCATTCTATCCAATTCCGTCATAATTTGTATTATTTTAATTCACTATCCTGCATAAAATCCTGACATTTAAAGTTCCAATGGTCAAAGTATTTTTAATTTTGTGTACAGTAGCTTGATGATGGTGGGGTATCACCTATAGCACATGATGCTTTCCATTGAAACCTTCACTAGTGTATTTCTCTTCTCTTAGGAACCTGTTTCAATTCATAACCGTACAAAGGACAATGAATCAGTGGTTTTCCTCGATTTCCATCACTGTATGGTTAGAACCTCCAATGCCCAGTATAGACCACTCATAAATTCTGAAAGAGCTCACTTGAAACATGCAAAATCATCTCTTTATGAGTCCAGTATATTGCAACATAAATCTTTTTTCTCTCATCACTAACAGTATACCACACATCCTTAAGGGGTGGAGCTACTGTGAAATGCTATTTTTGTTGTTAATCGCAGGATCTCAATTAAAATGCATAGACTTAACCTATATCAATATTAGATATTGTTAAGTCCTTTTGTCTTAAGGAGTTAAAGGTGTGAGACTTAACAGTTCTAGATACCAAAGTCTTACTTTGTTATATGCACTATTTGCACGCATTTGTGTAAGTAATATAGGTTTGATTAATTACATACAAATTTTTGCACTAAAGAGCACAACTTGGTGCGATCGATTTGATTTGTTGCCACAGAGCGCTTACGCGTGAGGAGATGTAAATAGCCAGTTGAAGAAGACAGATGTCTTCCAACAGAATTCGTTGAAAGTCTTTGCCCAATGTCGTGGGAAGACTTCATATTGTTTTATGATGCTACCTTCCTATATGAAGTGTTAGCCATTGCCAATTCTGGCTTGTTTCGTTGTTTTCCAGTATCTTGACATGATACCAGTATAAATCCTCAGTACGATCTTGTCAGGACTTCGGCACATCTCTGCATGACCTGCCGCTAGTGTGTAACAGATCCTCTACGGGTATAGTTTTGAATTACTACACTGTGAAATCTCCAGTGCAGATATCCGGTATTACTAATTACGTGTGGAATGAAATATGAAATATACAAGAAAAACAAGTAATACTCCCACCGTCCATCAGACTTCGGCAGTCATTGAGGTCAATCAAGTTGACCAGTTATGATTATAAATGATGCAATTTTTTTCAGCATGATTAAGATGACGTATGTCATTCGTCAGCAAATAAATGTATCGTCCTTGATGTCAGCCATGATTTCCCGATGGATAGGACACACACTGAGGAAACTGTTGATAGCATTACAAGGCAGTCCTTGTTCTGGAACCCCCAGGGCAAGAGAGGCAGAGGTAGACCAAGAAGCACATGGAGAAGAGAGCTGGAAACAGAGGTGAAAATGATATCTTGATATGATACCAGTATAAATCCTCAGTTCGATCTTGTCAGGACTTCAGCACGTCTCTGCATGACCTGCCGCTAGTGTGTAACAGATCCTCTACGGGGATAGTTTTGAATTACTACACTGTGAAATCTCCAGTGCAGATATCCGGCATTACTAATTACGTGTGGAATGAAATATACAAGAAAAACAAGTAATACTCCCGCCTCTATCGGCAGTCATTGAGGTCAATCAAGTTGACCAGTTATGATTATAAATGATGCACTTTTTTCAACATGATTAAGATGATCGTATGTCATTCGTCAGCAAATAAATGCACCGTCCTTGATGTCAGCCATGATTTCCTGATTACATTATGTTCCAGTTGGTCAAAGTTCTGACCACATCATTAGCACGATGTTCGTTGTTTCACATTTGGTCTATTTTCACGACCCACAAGTTGTTGGCTACCTGTAAGCCCGACCAAAGCTGATCATATTTAAATCAGCAATCGTATTAACATTGTCTAACCGTGCCACCCCCTACTCATGCAAAAATAAGGGGTGGAGCTACTGTGAAATGCTATTTTTGTTGTTAATCGCAGGATCTCAATTAAAATGCATAGACTTAACCTATATCAATATTAGATATGCAAAATGAAGAGTTTGATGGTACTGTGCCTCTGGTTGCTATGAAACTGTGGCCAAATTTTATTCTTTTGTTCTATTTCAATTTGCTAAGACTTTATTTATTTATTAAGCTATGAATACCAAATTTAAAGAGAACATTTATTATTAAATTCTAAAACTTTAATCAGATCAGATTTTTTATTACTTTAATACAAACAATGTTACAGGACTTTGAATTTAATGTCTAAAAATAAAATAAAAATTTGCTAAATTTTACATTACTTTTTGCAATAAATAAAAAGTTTGTGATCAGATACTTAAAAATTGATCTGACAAAAGTTTCAAAAGGTCATGGACAATATTTGTGCCAAGTCTATGTCAATTAATGCAGAAATTTGCTGTTTACAAGAAAATTAGGATGAGAAAAATAGATTTTGAGAAAATCCCATTTTTCTCTATAACTAGACTATAATTAAATAAGTATATAATATTCATTCACTCATTCATAACCCTCCACTCCCAAAGGAGCCTAGGCCTTCATCTCAAGTTCTTTCCACGTTCTCCTCATCATTTTCACCTGTTTCCAGCTCTCTTCTCCATGTGCTTCTTGGTCTACCTCTGCATTGTAATGCTATCAACAGGTTTCCTCAGTGTGTGTCCTATCCATCTCATCTCATCTCATAATCGGAACCTCTTCTACCCCGTGAAACGAGGTGTAGAGGGGACCCAAGTGCACAAGGCCCATGGGTAGGACATGCAATCGAAGTGACTTGGCAAACAGGTGATTAGCCCATTGTTTTCATGTTGGATCCGATTTCTCTTGATACCCATATATTTCCCAATGCAATGAAAGCTCCTCTTGCTTTTTGTATTCTTAGTTTGATATTACTGTCTGTCCCTCCAACTTTGTGTACGATTCTACATCTTGTTGTGGTGTTTCTTCAAGTTCAACCCTGTTATCATTACCTGCATTTATTCTCATTATTTTTGTCTTTTCCCTGTGTATTTTCAGACCCAATTGCTGTGACCTCTCATCGAGTGTTTTCAATTTGTCCTGCATCTGATTACGGTTATGGGACAGAAGAGCCAAGTCATCAGCAAAACCCAGATCATCCAACTGCTTAGTCAGAGTCCACTGAATTCCATTTCTGTTGTGTGTTGTCGATGTTCTCATAACCCAGTCTATTGCTAATAAGAAAAGAAATGGAGACAAGAGGCATCCCTGTTGCACTCACGTTCTTATCCCAAATGGTTCTGTAAGCTGTCCATCATGAAGAACTCTGCATGTCATGTCTTCATATGTTTTCTTTATTAAATTAATGATCTTCAGGGGAACTCCAAAATGCCTCATCAATTTCCAAAGTGATTCTCTGTCTACACTGTCAAATGCCTTTTCGTAGTCCACAAATCCAATGTATAGTGGTGAATTCCATTCCAGACTTTGTTAACTATTATTCTCAAAGTGGCTATCTGGTTTGTACAGGATCTGTTTTGTTGAAAACCTGCTTGTTCATCTCTCAGTTTCTTGTCTATAGACTTTAATAATCTCTCTCGGATAATCCTATTTAATACTTTTCCTGGCACTGATAGTAACACTATTCCTCTATAATTTGTGCACTCTAGTAAATTTCCCTTCTTAGGCAACTTAACCAGATATCCTTCCTTCCATTCTGCTGGTATCTCTTCCTTTTCCTAGATGTTACCAAGTAATTTATATAACATATCTGTAGTCGTGTCGATATCTGCTTTGATGGCCTCTGCTGGAATGCCATCTGGTAACATTGTTTACTCTGTGCACAGTTTATGCTGCATGCAATCTTAGCAGCATGATCAAATATTAATTTTGCAAGGTCTGGTGTTTGTAAATCAAATTTCTGTGCAATTGTGTTGAATGTTTTTGTTTATGCAGGCCAGGCATATCTAAATTCTGTGCAAAGTAGTTATATTTATAGGTCCCATCCCTGATAACGGTGATGATAGAACTGCAACTTTGTTAACACTGAATGAATTATGTTCATCAACCAATGATGTGTATGCTGATGCAAGTTTTGTTGCAAACATAACAATTCAATTAGATGTGTTGAACAAGACCTCTCTTGGCCTTATCATACATTTCTTCAGACAACTTCCTATAGTATTCTGGACACGCAAGCTGACTAACAATGTTACATATCTCAGAATTATCAACCATAGTTCTGGAGACAGTACTGTTAGGTATTAAAGCTGCTCGCACTGATGAAGCAATTAGTTCCAGCTTTTTACAGAACCACTGTGTGCTGTGGGATGAAGAGGTAAAAGTTGTTGTAGATGAGCTTGTGCTGGCTCCCTCATTTACAGCTGAAGCTGACAGCACAACCTCAGTTAGATGAGGCTTATAAGGGAGCTCACGTGGTTCTAAAAACAAAAGAGAACATAAGAAATAATCACAGCTAAAGTGACAAATATTCCACATGCTTACAAATACCATGATAATGTAATGATTGATGTGCAGTCATGTTATTTTGTAAAATCAGACAAATCTGATAATTCTTTATTGCCATCTTGTTTACTAATAGCTTATTCACATGCCTGGCTCTGTACTAGTGATTAATTTTGTACCATTACCATAACAAAATTAGTGACTTTTAACTGCACTGTTTAGCGAGTCTTGCTTGCTTCCATTGCTTAACTCTGGCCTTTTCCAATGGTAGATGATGAGATAAATTTGTTCTTTTGAGGCATTTTCACGCAAAAAAAATTCAGAAAAATGAGACTAACTAAATGTGTATGCAGAATTTATGATCTGCCGCCATACTGTAAACATCTTTGGTTGCAAGTCACATTGATTCACACAGCCAATGAAACATTTAGAACAGCAAGCTCTCCCTACATGGGAGTTGATCTCGGCAAACACCAGATGATTCCCATATATGAAAATAATCAATAAAAAATGCAACCTATAAATTTGTGATTTTGGCAGATAAAATTTTGTTACTGAAAGAACTGAACTACATGACAGGAATACCTAGATTTAGATGAATCCAACGATGTATAACATGTAGGGGTGTGAGGCTGGTTGCTGTGGGATAACTAGGCTCAAATTTAACATATTTTCTCTAGTCTGAGAAAATCTCTTCGTGCCATACCATTTTCAAAGTCAAAGTACACATTGTTAGAATGCATTTTGACAATTAACACTATTATATTTAGATTCAGAAGATGCTAAATTATCAGAAAATAGACAAACCCAAATGCCTTCTTTTTTTCGATTTGGACAAAGAAATCCTACCCACTCCTTCCCTTAAAAGCAACACTATTATTAATCTTTTCAGCACAAGTATGAAGTACGCCGTGTGGCATAAATCTTCATAAATTTTGTCGCTATGCCAAACAGCGTACGTCACGGAACTGGCGTGATTGCTCATTCTCATTCACCTATATGACGTACGGCGTATGTCCTATTTAAAAAGCACCAGAACTCTTCTGTTTACAAGCGTATCAGCAATTGCTGAGCATAATCGGATTCAGCATTGAAAAAATCTGGCCACTAAGCTTGAAACAAACAAAATATTTTACTGCTAGCGAATACAGTAGAACTGATGATAGTGATTTCACAAAGGCCAAAGTTCACAAACATGGACGCTGCCGAGTCAGACGAACCATAACACCTGGTGGAATAAGAGCATAAAAATCCTTGTTTGAGTTGAATTAGTTTGTGCCTGGTGGAATGATTTGAAACTTACCACACTCAGCCCAACCTGTAACTGTAAAAATGTAAGCAAACTCTAGAAAACAAAAGCCAGCAGTGTTTCCATGTTCTTTTATCATAATAAAATGAAAACAACAAAGTTTTTGTGGCTCATACAAATAATTTGTGTTTATTTTTCTCTCAATTTTCATTTATGCACGTACCCTGTGACCTTGACTTATGTTGGCCTTGATTAGCATATTCTGAAACTTTATTTTATGCTCTTTCATAATATATATATATACTTTCAATGGGTTTCCTTCTATGATAAACTGCCTTTTACGATAAACTGACAGTAAAATTAAAAATATGACCCAAAAAATTACAATTATCCTGTCGTTCAGGGGAACGAACTAAGCTGAAAATGGTGTCGTAATGTGGAATGAAAAACCTGTCGTTGCTAAAGGGTTAAAGCTTCTAAATAATGTACTTACCTTAACATCTGTTTCTTGCTTTATTTCTCTAAGACTTGTGACATTAGCTTCCACATTTCTGCCAGCCTGAAAGCAATGAACTGTAGTAGAGGAATTTCTGTATGTATCATTTTATGACCATAAAGATATAACACAAATATATTACACTAACACCTGATTACCATCAACACCAAGCAATAATCATTGTGAAATGGTGGGATCCAATACAGCTGCATTTGCTCAAAACTGGCATGTTATAGAGATTTGCTTTTTTTTTTCCAATAAATAATTTATCACTTTCCATTTTAGTCTTGTCTCCCACCCTCTTTCATTTTCAATATTTGTGTGACCCACAGTTCATATCTTCCCCTTATGCCCACATCTGTTTAATGCCTTTCATACTAGCAGTGAACATATTATAATCTAAACATAACCTCCCAAATCGGACTACCAGTATACATCCAGACAAAAGTGAAAGGAATACTCGACAAGGATGAACAGAACAACGTGCAACTTAAAACAGTCATTCCCAGTTTCCTGGATGATGAATACCCACAGGACCTCTGGGTCAGAGTATACACAGATGGGTCAGCACAAAATGCAGTAAAAAATGGAGGAGCAGGAGTGTACATTGAATACCCAAACAACACTAGAGATACGGTCAGAGTGCCAACGGGGAAATTCTGTAACAACTATGATGCCAAACAACACTAGCTATACGGTCAGAGTGCCAACGGGGAAATTCTGTAACAACTATGATGCAGAATTCCAGGCAATCAAGGTGGCAACCGAGAAACTGTTGAACACCAATCTCGGTCCACGGCCTGTGCTATTCCTGACAGATGCAAGATCAGCACTCCAAGCACTTCAGTCCAGAAAACTACCAGGTATACAAGCCTTACTGTCTAAACTGTGCACCAGCGCAATGTCACCATCTCACTGTGAAATACCAGGAAACGAGAGAGCAGACCGACTGGCTAAAGAAGATGCTGCAGACGAGCAACCGGATGTACCAGTTACATACCATCAGAAGAAAAAGATGATCAAATCAATCAGAAAGCCACCAACACCAACACAGGATGACTACCAAGCTATGAACAAATCAGAACAGGACACAACCGACTCTGCAGCCACATGTATACAAAATTTAAGATTGGCAATTCAGCCATATGTACATGTGGACAGGCACCCCAGACTGCAGAGCACATACTTCAAGACTGCTCCGAAGATGATACATTGAGGCAAACCCACTGGCCCAGAGAAACAACACTGGAAGCAAAACTATATGGACCTCTGTATGAACTACAAAAGACAGTGAAGTTTATACAAGAAACAACATTGCAGATATAGACAATATATTTCAAGCGAACGAAAGAAGAAGAACCTCCCAAATTTAAAAGAAAATGACAGCATACTCTTAACTCACTTTCACTGCTCAGAGACATGAGTAAATCAATGTTAAACAAGATTTTAACTCTTAGACTCTGTTTAGACACCTGTTCTGGGGCAATGTGGATAGAAATGAATTAGGTTATCAATAATAATCCAGAAATTCTCACACTTAATCTAGTACAGGAGTAGGCAACTGGTCAGTTACAATCTATCAGTAGATCACAGTGGATGAGTCAGTAGACCTTCAGGTGATGAGGGGAAAAAAGAAGAGAAAAGAAAGCAATGACAATTTTGGACTAACCCTATAGACTCTTTAATCTTTCAAGGATGATCCTGTTCAAGATTTTCCCTGGCACTGACAGTAACACTCATTACCATCATCCTTTGGCTCCCAAAGAAACAAAGGCCTTCAACAATCTTATGCCAAGTCTTCCTTTCCTGTGCCATCAGCTGAGGGTATTTCTATATCTTCTTCATGACAGACATGAGTCTGTCTCCAGTTCACTTCTCCATGTGTTCCTTGGTCTCCCTCTACCTCTGGTGACCTGGGGTTTCCAGAACAAGGACTGCCTGGTAATACTATAAGCAAGTTTTCTTAGTGTGTGACTGTCCATCTCCAGTGTCTTCTTATGTCTTTTACTTCTGGACTGGGTCATATCTGTTGTATATGTCACCTTCCCTTTTCCACTGGTATTTATACTTGTTGCTGATGATGGTTTTAACTTCTCGATAAGGCAAAGGGTGGCTAAATTGTTCAATTTTACTGCCACTTCTTGATAGAGCATAGGCTCTCTCATTTCCAGTGATTCCACAATAGGAGGGTAACCACTGAAGGGTAATAGTTGATGATCTTTGGATAATGTTCGGCTCAAATCCAATGTAAAGAAGTGAGTTCTCTTTCAGGCTTTATTTCACTATTATTCTAAACGTGGCAATCTTGCCTGTACATGATCTGTTTTGCCTAAAACCTGTTTGTTTATCTCACGGCTGTCTATCTATGGACTCTTTTAATCTCTCAAGGATGATCCTCTTTAACACTTTTCACGCACTGATAGTAACATTATTCCTCTGTAATTTGTGCACTCTTGTAAATTTCCCTTCTCAGGCAACTTGGTTAGCTAGCCTTCCATCCATTCTTCTGGTATCTGATAGTAACATTCATAACCCTCCACTCCCAAAGCAGCATAGGCCTTCAACAAACACATGCCAAGTCCTCCTGTCCCGTGCCATCATCTCAAGTTCTTTCTACGTTCTCCTCATCATTTTCACCTGTTTCCAGCTCTCTTCTCCATGTGCTTCTTGGTCTACCTCTGCGTCTCTTGCTGTGGAGGTTCCAGAATAAGGACTGCCTTGTAATGCTATCAAAGGTTTCCTCAGTGTGTGTCCTATCCATCGCCATCTTCTCATCTCTTGTTCCACTGGCACTTGTCTAGTTCTTGTTCTCAGTTCCACGTTGGTAACCTTGTCATACCATTTTAATCCCTCTATTCTACGCAAGCACCCATTTATGAAAGCCTGTAGCTTTTTGGTTGTTGTCTTTCTTCTCCATGTCTCAGAGCCATACAATAGGACTGACTTCACATTTGAGTTGAAGATTCTTATTTTCGTGCTGGATCCGATTTCTCTTGATCTCCATATATTTCCCAATGCAATGAAAGCTCCTCTTGCTTTTTGTATTCTTATTTTGATGTCACTGTCTGTCCTTCCAACTTTGTCTATATTGCTGCAAGATATGTGTACGATTCTACATCTTGTATTGGTGTTTCTTCAAGTTCAACCCTGTTATCATTACCTGCATTTATTATCATTATTTTTGTCTTTTCCCTGTGTATTTTCAGACCCAATTGCTGTGACCTCTCATCAAGTGTTTTCAATTTGTCCTGCATCTGATTACGGTTATGGGACAGAAGAGCCAAGTCATCAGCAAAATCCAGATCATCCAACTGCTTAGTCAGAATCCACTGAAGTCCATTTCTGTTGTGTGTTGTCGATGTTCTCATAACCCAGGCTATTGCTAGTAAGAAAAGAAATGGAGACAAGAGGCATCCCTTTCGCACTCCTGTTCTTATCCCAAACGGTTCTGTAAGCTGTCCTTCATGAAGAACTCTGCATGTCATGTCTTCATATGTTTTCTTTATTAAATTAATGATCTTCAGGGGAACTCCATAATGCCTCATCAATTTCCAAAGTGATTCTCTCTCTACACTGTCAAATGCCTTTTCATAGTCCACAAATCCGATGTAAAGTGATGAATTCCATTCCAGACTTTGTTCAACTATTATTCTCAAAGTGGCTATCTGGTTTGTAAAGGATCTGTTTTGTCAAAAACCTGCTTGTTCATCTCTCAGTTTCTTATCTACGGACTCTTTAATCTCTCAAGGATAATCCTGTTTAATACGTTTCCTGGCACTGATAGTAACATTATTCCTCTATAATTTGTGCACTCTTGTAAATTTCCCTTCTTAGGCAACTTAACCAGATATCCTTCCTTCCATTCTGCTGGTATCTCTTCCTTTTCCCAGACTTTACCAAGTAATTGATATAACATCTCTGTAGCTGTGTTGATATCTGCTTTGATGGCCTCTGCTGGAATGCCATCAGGTCCAGATGCTTTTCTATCTCTTAGAAGCTTTATGGCTTTTTTTATTTCTTCCTTCGTTGGTCTTTCACTTTTAATTTGTAGCTCTTCTTCTGCTGGCTGGATGTCCGGGGGGTTTTGTGGAGTTGGTCTATTGAGAAGGTCCTCAAAATATTTTGTCCACCTCTTCATTTGCTCTTGTGTATGGCTGAGCAGTTTTCCATTCTTGTCTTTTATGAGGCAACTTGTTTGCTTGTATTTCCCTGTTAGCTTCTTTGTGCTGTTATACAGTTCTCTCATATTTCCTTTGGCTGCAGCATCTTCTGCCTCTCTTGCCAACTCCTCAATATACTTCCTCTTGTCTCTTTTGATACTTCTTTTTACTTCTATGTTTGCTTTTGTGTACACTTCTTGAGCCTTGGCTTTGGAACTTCTGGTTTTGCTTGTGTTTAAATCTGTTTTATTGTTTTTTCTGTCTTTTATCTTATTGATGGTTTCTGTTGTTATCCATGCTTTTTGTTGTCATTCCCTTTTCCCCAATATTTCTTCACATGTCTCATTCCATTCAGTTTTGATTTGCTGCCAATAGTCTTCTGTATTCTCTACATCTTCCAGCTGTTGGAGCACTTGGAATTTGTTGGATATTGTGACAGCAAATTTATCTCTTGTTTCTTGATTTCTTAGATGTCCTACATTAAATTGTTGTCTATAATTTTGCATTGTTGCATATCTCTTGAGTTTCATTTTTACTGTGGCTATCAGAAGGTGGTGATCTGATGCCACATCCTGCAATGATGATCTAAACTTCTTGTTTATGCATATATGATCAATCTGATTTTCTGTTCTATGGTCTGGTGATATCCATGTTGCCTTGTGTATTATCTTATGTGGAAACATGCTTCCTCCTATAGCCAGTTGATTTGAAGCACAGAAGTTTGAGAATAGTTTCCCATTTTCATTCATTATTCCTAGCCCATGTTTTCCCATGACTTCTTCAAAGCCAGTGTTGACTGTACCTATCTTTGCATTCATGTCACCCATCAAAATTGTGATAGTAACATTATTCCTTTGTAATTTGTGCACTCTTGTAAATATCCCTTCTTGGGTAATTTGATCAGAAATCCTTCCTTATATTTTGCTGCCATTTCTTCTCCCTCCCAGATTTTACAAAGTAATTTGTGTAATATCAGAAGAGGTGTCTTAATTTGCTTGAAGAGTCATCTAGACCAACACATTTTTCATCTTTCAGAAGCCTTATGGCTTTCTTTACTTCATTCATAATGGTACAGAAGCTTGATGATTGTCAGGTATCACCTGCAGCACTAGATGTTCCTTAACAGAGGAGATAGTTCCACTGAAACACTTTTTAACATAATTCTTCTCTTCTATATAAGCTGATTCATTTCACAACTGTACAAAGCAACAAAACCATTGTTTCCCCCTGCCTTTCATTGATTATTGTGTGGTAAGAATCTCCAAAAACCACTGATCATTAAGTCAAACTCAAAAGGCAGTGGGTAAGGAAAATAGTAAAGCACCTCAACCTTGCCAGCTCTAAAGTCATAAAGCTTTAAAGATGTTTTAGACAGGCAACTGCCATCTCCCCCAGGTTTAAATAGAAACCTGCTAAATTCAATATTTGATCAGTCAAATGAAAAAAAAAAAAAACAAACTCCAGTAACTTAAATCCTGCTGTTCTTGTACAATTACATTTGGGACATTTGTTTTATATTCTTTAGCGCTTGGTAAAAACTGAGTTTGTTACAAGTCATAACAATTACTTCATATAATTAACTAAGATTTCAGTGTAACAAATTCTCAGTATAGATCACTATAAATTCTGAAAACAGTCACTTGAAACTGTTCAAATTCATCTCTTTACATGTCCATGCATTCATTACCTTCAGCTCCCCATGGAACAAAGGCATTCAACAAATACATGTCAAGAACTATCATCTCAAGTTCTCTCCATGTTTTTCTCATCATTTTTAATTCTGTCTAAAGTTCTCTTTGTGCACATGGAACATAGAGCAAATACCTAGCAAACTTATAAAGGGATTGAAAATGACATCATTAAAGATTTATAATCTCTGTACTAACCTTGGTAATCTGCAATTGACCATTGTACTGTTGCAAGGAGGTCATCATATATAAACCGAATACATGTCCATATTCTTGAATCCATACATTCAAAAACTAAATATTCTGAAAAGTGAAAGTTTTTTGGGGCCGATTTTTTGATGAATTTGGAGTATTTTTGTGTGACTTTCAAACACATTTTTGGTGACTTTTGAATGCACTCTGGAGGATGTTAGGCGTCTTTTGGATGACATGGAAACAAAACAATCTGATTTCCTAAACATGGCTGTCTCCAAGTATTTCAGATTCGTTTTATATATATTCAAGGACAGTGACCTGTACAAGGTTTTTGTTATTAATTGTTGACATAAAGGGAAGATATAGTTAGTTTTTAGCTGACGGCGGAAGAACAGCAGAATGTGTTCTAAGGGACAAAGTTATTTTTCCATATCTGAGAAATACAAAGATGAGAACCCCAAAGGAATAGTTCCAAGATATCATCACTAGTGAAGTTAAACACACGAACATGAAGTTTTGTGGGTATTATAAAAAATCATGCCCTCAATTATTCCCCCCAAGGTTATCCAATATTCAGGTGGCTTTTAGATGTTCTCTTACTTTTAGACAATTGGCAACCTCGACCAATGAACTTCATGAATAGTCAGAACCAAGGTCTTGTAAAGCATGGTAAAGAAGAAATAGTAAGAGAATTATTCTTTCAAGATGAACTCTTTTCCTTCTGAAGAAGATAGACGGTTATGAAAACAGTAGTGTGCCCTAGGTTGACGATTATCGTAACGTAGCAGAAGAATTATTGTTGTTTGGGTATCATGATGCTGAGATGTATTTTCCCACGTAGATGAATCCTGTGATAGAAATAAACCAGCCACATTCTTGTTAACCAAGAAACTGGTGAAATTGTTCTTAATTACTGATTCATTCATGTTGTGAATTTGCTGGTAAAATGTCTGAACATTTTTAAAGTTGAGTGTTTTCAGCAAAGATGTACCTTTATGATGACTGTCGTTAAAAGAAGACACACAGCCTTTATCGATCTTACTAACTTTTCTTTACAAACCATAACTACACGAATAAAAAACTAAAATTACTAGATGACCTAGAAATGTTGAATTATAGCTTTTTTACAGCAACAATAACCAAAGTAATGAACAAAATCCACTATATATCACTGATATGTGGTGGTGGATGAAAACAAGAACACAGGTTGCATCCTGATGCCTTTTGTTGTGGACATGATAACCCTCCCCATACTGGCCAACAGCTTAAGCTAGTACCTTAGTACTAGGTTTCTTGTCATGGATTACATCTACTTCACCTATATTTAAGATTCAACCCAAAGTACCAGGTTTTGGAGCTATAGCAGAAGATGTCTACTGTTGATGTGCTAAAGACTGTCGTTTGGGAATCAGAGTTGGGCTGAGTTATGATCACAGTCTGTGCATAGTCTACATTTAAGGTCAGTGAAGGCAAAAGGTCATCATCTTCATCACAGGTGCTGGATCGTGAGATTATATACCTTACGATTGTCTTCAGATTAATAGAATTTATTGACAGTGCTACTTCCTTGAAACTGAGCAGGATATGGAGCTGCAGAAAAATTGTTCGCAAAAGAAAGTTGTAATTCTTGAGCACCAAATTCACAGAATATTGTTTGTAGAAGTAAGTTGTAAATCATGACCTGCTGAATTCAATAATATTGTTCATAAAGAAAGCTGTAATAAAAAGAAGCTGATCAACTGGACAGAAATGCTGCATTAAACTGAAAACAGTTAAATTCAAAACAGAGATCCTGCTGAGTATCTTATCAACAAAATGGGTTATTGAGGAATTCACCATTTCTTTCGTAATTTGTTCAAAGGCCTGTGAGAACAGAACAATATTTATTTTGTAAGTATTTCACAGGAGACTGAAGATAATGTACTTTATTTTATATATTAATTGATGTGATCTCTCCACAACAGTTAATTTACAGTGCTTAACTCATTAGTTACTGAGAAAATATTATGTATACTTTATTTGTTAACATATGAATTCAGGATGCGATTACCACTCATTTAAGATTATTAACTTATTAGATTGTATTGTTATTAATTAAGGGTTATGTTGCGTGATAAATTCTCGCAACATCGTTTTATTTCAATATCTATTTTATAACGCAAGGGCAACAACTGCTTGAAATTTATAGTCACTTTTCTCGGTAAGCATTTGTCTTCTCGCGTTGGTATCGAATGCAGTTAAGTTTGAGCTGTGGTCATTTTGCGCTGGACTGCGCATGACTTGTCTTGCTTCTTGGTCGATCGGTTTCCGCCCACCACTAGTGGAGTGAGCGATTTGGAATGGCGAAAGAGATGCCTCGTTGAAGAGGGGATCTCCGCTATTTTTTTGTTCTGTCAGGAATGTGAGAGTCCTCTTATGGATATTTCGTTTATTCGAGATAATACCTCTAGTGTATTTGCACATGCCGGGAGGCATAATATTTCTGTGTATTTCCGGAAGGCAAGGTAAATTAACATTTTCATTAACTCTATCGATTTTTGGTCGTGAACGATTTCTGGTTCATAGCCTGTCTTCGAAAGTCGTCGTCACGAGATGTTTTCCTAGCTCACATGTCACTGTATTGTGCTGCATCGGTTGATGCAGGTTCCAAGGACCATTACTTGCTACTTTGTTAAATGAACTAGGTTTGAAAAACCTTTATTATCTAGAGGATATTTTTGAGGACATTATTTATACTTCGGCAGACGTGTCTGTCTTGCTGAAGTCAGACTAAGGAGAGTGAACTGATCTCATATATCTGGTTATCTCCTGGCTGTTATAGAAAAGGATGGAGTTTTTCACCTGACTACATTTACAGCACTATGAAAATATAACATGCATCTGACTCATCATTGTAATGCTGTCTACCGTCTATTGCTGTATTGAATGTTGCTGTGATAATGACTGTTTGATGTGTCTACATATTCGCGTAACCATTTTGTCACTGTGGCGTCCACAATAAATAATGAAGAAAAAACGTCAACGGCTGTTTCAAGAATCATTGACTTTATACGTCGTGAGTTTACTGACGTCCTATGTGGATTGCCCTGTTATTTTTTTGTATGAACATTGTTTTGACTGAACACATCTGCACACTACACAAAACCAGACATGCGGATACCATCCATCATCATATGGCATCACGCATCATTTGGTGGCCATAAGCTGGTTTGATTCTGGTACCAGCAAACACGGGGTCCCTTACCCACTTCATTTTCAACAAGAATTCATCAGCATCCTTCAAGAAATTAACATTCTTCAATACAGTCAACATCTTCAAAATTTTCAAAGTACTCGGCGTTGCCCGGTAAAAGTCAAAATTTCAACTTTTTGACGGAAACAAGAATTTGACAGTACCCGGCGTTGTTACATGTTGCCGGATAACTCGGACTGCTGTTATCTTTTACGCAAGTCAAGCAAGTTGCTGCTGTCAAGGTTCCAGTGCTGTCGTTTTTTGTGAAGGTCAAGTGCCGGTTGAAACGGGTTGTTTTCTGAAGAAGGCCAAGTACCGATTTCCATCAACTTACTTTTGGATTAGAAGGTCAAGTGCCGAAACAACTCAACACACAGTATTTCAGAAGCTCTTGTCCATCGTGTTAGCAGTGGAAGCAGTTCAGATGTGCCATCATCGTTGGAGCTTCGCTCTTTAGGACGTTGATTGACATCCGTTTTTTCTGCTGTTCTACGATTGGAAGCCTATAAGTTAAGTGGCCTGTTTGTATGTAAACTGTGCCCTTATACTTCTGCTGAGTCTTCTGTGTATCATCTCATTCTATATGTTATATGTTTATATGTTATTCGTATATTTATATGTTTATATTTCAGCGGGTTCTCGGTTGGGTGGTGTCTCCGTTAGATTATGCCACGTCATAGAGGTCGTCTATTGTGAGCGTTTTCTGTAAGGTTTGCAAATTTCCAATACTGGAATTTGCTAAGCGACTTCTGTTGCTATTTATGTTAGCTGTGATGACATGTTTTTATATTGTTTTCGTTATTATTTCGCATTCTTTAGTTTTGTTTTGATTTGTTTGTATTTGTTAGCCTACTCTTGTCTATAATTTAGTTTCATACAACATTTTTGTTTATACACTGTGGTGTCATGTATTTTGTTTAATTCTATCGCAGATATCGTCACATTTTTTTGTGATATTTCATTAATTTCTGCTTTATTTTTAGTTGATTTCTGCGAACGTTTTTGTATTGTTGCTGATCTTTGTTATTGTTTACATTGTTATTGTTTACATTGTTTGTATTGTTTACATTTTCAATGTTTACATTCTGCATGTGTTTACATAGTCATTGTTTACAGTTATAGTAATTAGTTAATGGGCTATGCTAATGCACTGTTACTACTACACTGATGATAAATGAATGATGAATAGTGTCGTGCACTATTGAATGAGAAGTGCACTTATGATCAAGAATTGAGTGCTGATATTTCATATACAAGTTCTTTGATTGGAGACTTGTTTCCCACAGAGACTGGGATAATATAATGTGATGTGAATATACAAGTGCTTAATTAAGACTTGTTACACTTAGGTTTGAAATAAATTAGTTAATTATTTCAGGTTTTGGACTCATATGTTAGACAACATGTCTACATTTGAGCACTTTATTGAGCAGGGTAAATTGCTTGGGCAGACTGGTGATAAGTTAGAAGAATTTGCAACTGCTCGATATGATAAAGCAATGGAAGCTGAACAAAAGAAACTGCATATGGAAGCTGAACAAAAGAAACTGCAGATGCAGGTGGATGAAAAAAGATTCCAAATGGAAATGGAAAAATAAAAAAGGGAATCAGAAGCTGAGGAAAGAAAACTCCAGCTACAGCTAGAAGCTGAAAGACTACAAAAAGAGGCTGAGAATAAAAGACTTGAAAAAGAAGCTGAAAATAAAAGACTTGAAAAAGAGGCTGAAAATAAAAGACTTGAAAAAGAAGCTGAAAATGAAAGACTTCAAAAAGAGGCTCAGGCTGAGGAAAGAAGATTACAGAGAGAGTCTGATGAGAGGAAAGAGAAAGCAAAAATGGAACATGAAGAAAAGGTCTTAGCTTTAGAGTTGGAAAAATTGAAATTGACGAGCATGAGTAATGGTAATGATTCAAACAAGGGTTCATCTTCTGGTAAGGCTAATAATGATACTTTTAAGATTAAGTTACCAACATTTAGTCCTTCCAGTGATGACATAATGTTCTATCTGGACAGATTTGAACAAGCATGTACAGCTCATAACATAGACAAAGCAAAATATGTTTATCAGTTATCAGGGATACTGACAGGTAAAGCTCTAAGTATATTAAATATGGTGGATGAACCTGACAAGAACAATTATGAGGTTGTCAGGGCCGCTTTGTTAAAGAAATATCAGCTTAACGAAGACGGCTATCGTCTACAATTTAAAAACATGTTACCTGAAAATGGAGTTGAATTCTCCGAGTTTATTGCAAGAATACGCATTACTTTCTCACGATGGGTTGAACTATCTAAGACGGAAAAAACTTATGAAGGACTTATGGACTTAATACTTAGAGACAAAGTCATGTCGTCTGTCAATGAGTCTTTCCTTGCTTTCCTTCATGAACGTAAACCTAAAACAATAAAAGAAATGGAAGATTTCTGTTGCCAATACGTAACTGCGCACCCACACATAACCATGGGTAACTCTAAGGTGAAAGAAGGTTTACCAGTTGCTTCGGCAGCTCCGTATGGTCAAAACTTTGCTCGTAGATTCCAACAAAATCTTGATAGAAAGAGCAGCGGTAATTTCTGTCAAAATCATGGAAACCAATTTCATGGTGATTCATCTTCGAAGAATTGGAGACAACCTGATAGTGGTCGTTACTATCACCCTAATTTTTTTTTTTTTTTTTTTTTTTTTTTTTTTTTTTTTATTTTTATTTTTTTATTTTTTTTATTTTTTTTTGGCGTTCGCCCGCTAATACTCGAGGCAAAATCTCAGGTTATTATTTTTTTTTATGTCTAACCTGACATTGATTTTACGTGAGTATCCCTTTATTTCTTGTACAGAGACAGGTGTCCCTCGCCATTCAGGCAAATACTCGCCGATTTCGGAGGTACCCATTGCAGCTGGGTCGGCTCAGGAGCCGCCAGTCCCTGGTCGACGACACTCCTTCAAATGTGCTCGCCAGGTCTCGAGTTAATCCAGTCCAAATCCCGGTCGACGAAAAATCCTCAAATGCCGTCGCCCGGGTTTGATCCTGTATCACCCGGTCGCCAGAGCGGTGTTGTAACCACTACGCTAGCGCGGCTCCCCTATCACCCTAATAATTATAGGCATTTCAAAAGAGGATATGGTAATAGAGGTTATTCCTGCCGAAGACCTCAGAACCAAACAAAAAGATGTTCGCATCAATGTGAACATGATAGTAATCGTGGAAACTGGAATTCGAACCAGGATAACAATTACAATAGAGACAATAATAACTGCAGAGATAATAATAACTTTGATAACTTCAGAGGTAATAATAGTCGGGGTAGATCTCAACACAAAAAAAAGAGATATCAGCAGGCTAATGCTGTACAACAGGAAACTGAGGGAGCCTGTAATCATGTTGTTGATAATAAAAACTTTGACGCTGTCACTGGTTCTGCTTTTGACTTTGAGAGAGCAAACAAATGCCCCCAATGCAGTACTTTATTCGAACCGGGTACCATAACTACTTTGAGTTGTGGTCACCCACTTCCCGCTCTTCCTGCTGCTGTTGCGCATGACGGGAGGGGTTCTTTAATTCTACATAAGGGTCTTGTTAATGATACTCTGGTCTCACTACTTTTCGATTCCGGATGCACCACTATTGGTGTTAGACAATCGCTTGTAGATCCATCTTGTGCTACAGGAAGGGTTATTAAATGTGTCACATTTGGCGGCACTCTAGAAAAAATATCCTACTGCTGTAATTCGCATTGCCACTCCTTTCTTTACTGGAGATGTGCATGCTTGTCTCTTACCTAATCCTATTGCGGACCTTATTATTGGTCGTATTCACGGAGTTAGGGAGTGTACCCCACAGCAGATTGCTGCTTGGGAAGATAATAACATGCAAGCTACAAATGCAGTAGTTACAAGAGCACAAGCTCTACAAACACCCGAAACTTCACTGAATAGTGATAATGAAGTTGATAGCCAAGATAGTCACTTAGTGATTACTCGTGACTCTTTCATAAAATTGCAAGAAGAAGATCCTTCTTTAAAAAAATTCTTCGTTCTTGCGAAGAAAGGTGATCCGAATCAGGATACAAATAGAAAATCTTGGATTGCAATGAGAAACGGCGTACTTGTACGTATGGTACAAGATTCGACTACGTCGGCACATTCGCAAATTCTTGTTCCCAAGAGCATGAGAGTCCAAATATTACAACATGCTCATGACTCGCAATGTGCTGGACATATGGGTTTTGCCCGTACGAAGTCGAGAGTCCTTGCGGCTTTCTTTTGGCCTTTTGTCAATAAGGACATTCGTATTTACTGCCGATCATGCAAGGTATGTCAGGAGGTCAAATCTAGAGGACCACGACATGCTGCGCCTATCCAGGCTGCTGACATTCCTATTCGGCCGTTTCAGAAAATGGCCATAGATATTATTGGCCCTTTTAAGGTCAAGTCGGCCAGAGGACATCAGTTTATCCTTACATGTGTCGATATGTGCACACGTTGGCCAGAGGCTATTCCTCTTAAGAGCATATCTACTACAGATATCGCAGATGCTCTTTGGTTGATATTTTCTCGCTTGGGGTTCCCCAGAGAAATATTGTCAGACCATGGCACTCAACTCATATCTGACACTATGTCACAGGTAATGTCTACCTTACATATTGAACGATCTCTCAGTAGTATCTACCATCCTATGTCTAATGGGTTAGTTGAGCGTCTGAATAGAACGCTCAAGACTTTGCTTGGAAAGATAACTGAAGATCATCCTCAAGATTGGGACAGGGTTTTACCCGCGGCTCTCTTTGCCTATAGAGAAGTCCCTAATGAACACACAGGATTTTCTCCCTTCGAACTTGTCTTTGGCGCGCGTCCACGCGGCCCTATGTCTTTATTACACGATCTCATCACTGCCGATGATATTAGCGATGAAACTCAATCCTCATATGAGTATGTCATTGCTCTTAGACAAAAGATCATTGAGGCATGTCAGCTAGCAACTGCTTCATCAGAAATTGCTAAAGAGAAGGCAAGGCAGTTTGCTAACAAGAATAGATGTCTACGACAACTTTGTCCAGGTGACAAAGCATTCGTCCTACTCCCCAGTAGGGAAAATAGACTTCTTATTGCATGGAAAGGTCCGTATGCAATAGTCTCTCGGATTTCCGATGTTGACTATGTGGTCGATATTGATGGAAAGCATAAAACTTTCCACATAAACATGCTTTCGGAATTTCACGAACGTCCAGACTATTTGCTGCCTATTTTCCAGGCAACGGATGATGCTCCTGCACCTCACGGTCATTATTCATCCCTGTCTGTCATTCAGGATGAGGAAGCTACCTTCTCTGATGTCAACCTTCCCCTTCCAGTGGTTCCATTACATTCCACGGAATCTTGGAAAAACGTTTCTGTTTCTCCTAATCTTTCTGGTGACGAACATCGACAAGTCTCGTCGATGTTACAAACATTTCAGGATGTTCTCACTGACATTCCTGGACACACAGATGTCATAGAACATGACATAATTCTTACCGACAATAATCCAATTAGGGTTAGGCCGTATCCTATTCCTATACACTTTCAGTCGCAAGTGGAAAAGGAATTGGATGAAATGATTCAATTATATATAATTGAACCATCGACTTCACCATATTCTTCTTCCATGGTTATTGTCCGGAAGAAGGATAAGAACATACGAATTTGCGTTGATTATCGCAAATTGAATCAGGTCACAAAGTTCGACGCTGAACCGATGCCTTTGTCAGAAGATCTACTGATTAGACTTTCTAATTCTAGATTCTTCACTAAACTTGACTTGTCTAAAGGTTATTGGCAAGTGCCTTTAGCAGAGCATGCCAAACCTCTTACTGCTTTTTCTACACCTAGGGGTCTATTTCAGTGGAATGTTATGCCTTTTGGTCTCATGAACGCCCCTGCCACTTTCGTTCGCATGATGCGTCGAATTCTGTCACATCGTTCGGATGTCATCGCATACTTAGATGACATCTGTCTCTTCAGTGATACCTGGGAAGATCACTATTTAGGGTTATATGACTTACTGTCCACTCTACGTGAGAATAATTTGACAGCAAAACCTTCTAAAGCTTTTGTTGGTTTTGGTGAAATCTCTTTCCTGGGTCATCGTGTTGGTCATGGTCTCTTGAAGACAGAAGACCACAATACTTCCAAAATACTGAACATCTCTGTTCCTAAAACGAAGAAACAAGTTAGGAGTCTCTTAGGTTTAATTCAATTTTATGGGAGATTTATTCCAAATTTATCTTCGATCATGGCACCTCTATCAACATTGTTGAAGAAAGGTTCGCCTAATCTGGTCCGTTGGTCTGAAGAATGCCAATCTTCACTAGACCAAATCAAGAATATATTTTCTTCTCCTCCCATCTTAAGATTACCTACTCTTGATAGGACTTTTGTTCTTCGGAGTGATGCTTCATCCACTGGGATTGGAGCAGCACTGATGCAAGAATATGCAAATACTCTGCATCCTGTTATGTACATTTCTAGAAAACTAAATGCGGCAGAGAGGAACTACTCGGTTTTAGACCGTGAGTTGTTAGCGATGGTTTGGTCAATTCTAAAACTACAAAGATTCCTCCTGGGCGCACATTTCATTCTAGAGACTGATCAGAAAGCTCTTACAGCTATTCAGACTAAGAATTTGAAGAGTTCGAGATCCACTCGATATGCTATAGCTCTTCAACCTTTTCACTTCACGGTACGAGCTATCCGTGGTGCGGATAATGTGATGGCTGACATTTTGTCTAGATGCCCACATGACTCCAACTAATACTTCTGTCCTATATTTCCATATATTACAGAGTCATAACACACCTATATTTCTACAATAGATTAGCACATCTGTACTTTTTTTATATGTACACACTATCGTGCTTTGTTGTCATCTTCTTCTGTTCGTTTTTTAAGATGATAGAGGAGGACTGAGTAGTTAATATAAGGGCCGTTAGTTTACTAAACAGCCACAATTATTAATAATGTATTGTACCTTATGAAGCATATTAGTTATTAATTAGCATTATATTGCTTGTACTTTCTCAGAATGTCATTGTTGAGCTGAGGACTTACCTTACTAGTATCAAGCATGACGAGTTCTAGATTGTGTACTTACCCTCGGAATACCAGAGCATATGTCCTGGATCGTCATGTAGTTTAACTTTACTATGTACTTATGTCATTACATGTCAAAGAATGTACTATTTAAATTTTCCTATCAGATTTGTACATCCATTTTTAAAGACAATATTAGAGTATGCTGTTTAATGATGATTATAGTAACTTGCATACGTATATTGTGTTTACATGCTAACGTGATGTGTGTTGGTGACACCTCCCCGATGTGAATATTTTTTTGAGACATATTTATTTTTCTGTTGAGGTATATCCTCACCAGACACTCTATAATTAGCCTATTGTTTGGCAATTTAGTTAATTATCAGCGCATAATTCGTGCGTTTTGAGCCGCTTATCGCATGCTCTTTGATATTGAAAAAAAAAAATATGTTCCACATTTTTTTTTTTTTATCGGGAGGAGGTGGTGATATGTTGCGTGATAAATTCTCGCAACATCGTTTTATTTCAATATCTATTTTATAACGCAAGGGCAACAACTGCTTGAAATTTATAGTCACTTTTCTCGGTAAGCATTTGTCTTCTCGCGTTGGTATCGAATGCAGTTAAGTTTGAGCTGTGGTCATTTTGCGCTGGACTGCGCATGACTTGTCTTGCTTCTTGGTCGATCGGTTTCCGCCCACCACTAGTGGAGTGAGCGATTTGGAATGGCGAAAGAGATGCCTCGTTGAAGAGGGGATCTCCGCTATTTTTTTGTTCTGTCAGGAATGTGAGAGTCCTCTTATGGATATTTCGTTTATTCGAGATAATACCTCTAGTGTATTTGCACATGCCGGGAGGCATAATATTTCTGTGTATTTCCGGAAGGCAAGGTAAATTAACATTTTCATTAACTCTATCGATTTTTGGTCGTGAACGATTTCTGGTTCATAGCCTGTCTTCGAAAGTCGTCGTCACGAGATGTTTTCCTAGCTCACATGTCGCTGTATTGTGCTGCATCGGTTGATGCAGGTTCCAAGGACCATTACTTGCTACTCTGTTAAATGAACTAGGTTTGAAAAACCTTTATTATCTAGAGGATATTTTTGAGGACATTATTTATACTTCGGCAGACGTGTCTGTCTTGCTGAAGTCAGACTAAGGAGAGTGAACTGATCTCATATATCTGGTTATCTCCTGGCTGTTATAGAAAAGGATGGAGTTTTTCACCTGACTACATTTACAGCACTATGAAATATAACATGCATCTGACTCATCATTGTAATGCTGTCTACCGTCTATTGCTGTATTGAATGTTGCTGTGATAATGACTGTTTGATGTGTCTACATATTCGCGTAACCATTTTGTCACTGTGGCGTCCACAATAAATAATGAAGAAAAACGTCAACGGCTGTTTCAAGAATCATTGACTTTATACGTCGTGAGTTTACTGACGTCCTATGTGGATTGCCCTGTTATTTTTGTATGAACATTGTTTTGACTGAACACATCTGCACACTACACAAAACCAGACATGCGGATACCATCCATCATCATATGGCATCACGCATCAGGTTAACTGATCTTCAAAACATTGTGGACAAAAAATGGGAGAGTGCTGGAGATCATTGAAGAGAAATGAGACATGGGAAACTCCAAATAGGATGGGGCATGTTTAAAAAGAAAAATCATACAATATTGCTGAAGAATTTTGTAATAAGTATAAAACATGGAAATTATTTTGAAGTGGATAATACAGGCATAAGAGTGGAAAATCAGTATTACACCAGGGGAATTACATGAAGCATAAATATTTTACATACCTCATAATCTGTTTCCTGCTTCATTTCTGCAAATAGACTTGTGGCATTAGATTACAAATTTCTTCCAACCTGAAAGCACTGAAGTGTAGCAGATGATGGATATCATTTTAAGACTATGAAGATATACTACATGTATTTACATCAATACCTAAGTAGCATTAACTCCCAGCAATAATCACTGCCATGGGTGTGGCCAAATACAGCTGTATTAGCTATAAACAAGTATGCTTATTTAAAATAAACAACTTACCACTTTCCATTTCTTCATTCTCTCCTTTCCTCTTTCAATTTCAATATTTCTGTCACCCCCAGTTCCACCTTCCCCCATCCCACATTCGATAATGCATTTCACACCAGCAGTGAACATACCCTAATCCAGGGATCTACCAGTAGATCCCAGAGAATGATTTAGTAGATCTTTAGGCAACTGTGGACAGAAAAGAAAAGGACTTTTTAAAACTAGAGGATATTTAGGACTAGACCTCTCCCATCAGCAATTAAAACTGTGGTGTCCTTGGGATGAAAAGTACTTTTTCTGCATTCCCAATGAAAACTCGAACTGGCAACTGAAAAATATTTGTGAACCGCATGAGCTAGGAACGTAACCTTTTCTTTGTAAGATTCACCATTTCACCCTCTTCCCCTCCATTACGCTTAAAATTACACACACACATATATATGGTTAGAGAGCTCAATATTACTGCAGTAGCTCCCAAAAGCTCCTGGGTTGCCGACCCCTGCCCTAATCTAAAAGCTATCTCCAAACTGAAACCAAAGAAAAAAAATAGATCATTGGGGATGATTAAGTGATCTTTACGTGATGAAAAAAAAAAACAGAAGAATGATAAGAAAAATGTGGACTAACTCTTCCTCAAAGGCATTTAAAAGAGTGATATCCCCAGGATTAAAGGTACTTATACCATATGTCCATTGATAATTATCAATGTTGGCTTACTGAAATTCATTTAATTTGTGAACTGTATAAAATAAAGAAATGAATCTTTTCTTTGAAGTGAAGCTACCATTTGGTATAATACAATGCCCTGTTGACAGAATTGCAGGAAGAACACAACCTTGCAGAGATAAAAGTTACTTACAAGGTGCACTTCAACATTTTTAATACTCAAGAACCTGAAAACAGACATGATTGTGTTGATCCTCACAGCTCCGGGGTTTCCTGTCACTGATCTAGTCTATATAGTGACTTCTGTTACAGTTTTATCAATCAGTCTGAGAGAAGTTAAACAGCATGTATACAGGCTTTGATGTTATTTTTATAGTTTTGTGAGCAATCACATGGTTGTGGGGTTTTTTTTTTTCTTATTGCTGTAGAAATATGGCAAGCCATGCATGTACAAATTCTAAATCTCCTGAGCAAATAACTGTGTTACATTTATTTAAATGACAATGAAGACAATTAAGCTGATAGTAATAATTTGTTATCAAATGATGGGAGAGATGTAGGAATGTTAGATATATTTAGCTGATGAGCGGTCATTATCTGGCCCTTTGAAAACCAACAGTACCTGACCTACAGCTACAGCTAATCACAGGTGAAAGATAAAGCTAGAGGTAAACTGTTAAAGCCTCAAACAAATGTCAAAATATTTTATGTGATATTTGTTGAGAGCTGATGGGGTGTTGCTTCAATTATCATTGCATGGTTCTTTGTAAAATGTCCACAGCTGTTAGCGGAAGGATGTCAGTGGATACAGTGGGATAAAGATGGGCTGGTTTTAAGACCAGATGGTGTAATGTGTATTAATGTATTTATATCGTCAAACTAGTACCAGTATGATTTTCACATGCAAGGTATAAACAGGGAGTATTGATAATGAATGTGTAGACTGTTTGCGAGAGCATATTATATTGAATCTAGTGACTTCTATGTGCCCAATTGAAAGCAATTGTTTAGTTCATCGTTATGAACTAGCCTAAGATAAAGAGGCCTGTTTTGCCTTATGTAAATTTATTATTCAAAGTCAAAGTTTCAGATTAAATTCAGCAGGATCATCCTTGCTGTGTTGGCTGATTCTCTTTGTTGTGGAGAACCACTGAATAAAAGTAGTCCCTTAGTTTTCAGGCCATCGGTGATCAGGTTACACAGTAATATTAATATACTTTAGTTGTTTGAAAATTATATAATGCAATATTTTATGATTTTTGTAAATCACTGTAGTAAAAGTGGTATGAATTCACTAAACATACTAAGTATGGCCATATACAGTTTCATATTAATTTATACATGGATTACTTTGATGTTCCAAGACTAAAAAGTTTCATTCATTGACTGTAACAATAAATTACCTTCAATAAGTTTGTATTCTACTGTTAACTTTGTTGGTGTGTTTCTTACTACATGCATTGTGCTATTATAAATTCCAATTATGCTTGTGTTAATACTGACAGAGACATTGCACTTTGTGACTTCCTATCAATTTCTCATAAGTTTTATATATAATAAGTGCATGTTCACATAAACAATTTACATAAAAACATGGTATATTCTGCTGTTTAGAATTCTTTGGGTTAAAAAACAGACAAACACACACACAAAATTCAGGAACAGTGTGAATAATAATTCTGGAATCAAAGAGTTACTGTTGGCTATATTTGTTGTGCATATTAAATAAATAAATGTTGTTCCAATGGAACTTATAGTTTCAGATTGTTGTTAGGTGTCACCAAATTATTTACCAGTCACCTTCAAGATAAGCATAAGGCAAGGCTTCAAGTTAAGCATAACACAATTGTACTGCTGTTGTTATTTATGAAGAACGAACCAATGAACAAACTTTATTTTCAAAGGGTTAAGAATTGGGCACGCAGGCCCGTCTGACATTCTGCCCTTCCTCTCTCTCTCTCATCATGTATACTATATCCTTTCATCCTCACATTTACTTTAAGCATAATTAAGGAATTTATCATTATAAAAGTAATATTGCATTTGCAATAATCATCATAATTAAAGTACGTTTTTAAAATAAAATATAATAATAATAATGAATTTAAAAATAAAATAAATAAAAATAAAAACTAAAAAAAAAAAAAAAAACAACAACAACAAGACATAAAAATCGAATTCTTCGTACAGTAAATTAGTGATCTGAGACATATTCAGAGGTATGTTATAAGAACTCGTGAAATTTTCAAACGGTGTGCAACTGAATGACTCAGGGACTTTTTTTAGGTTCATCAAGATGAGGTGGGGTAAACAGTTACTTTCCTCACTGTCTTTGCGTCCCAAACTCAAGACCAGAATCAGACTAGGTAGATAGTTAGATAGATATATACGAATTTAATTAATTTGCGAAGGGTTGAAAATCGGGCACAGTCCCCTCTTGCATTCTTCCTTCCTCTTGCTCATCTTTTATTACTGTTATTCAAACATTCTCCAGCGTACTGAAAGTATTAATGTAAGGGCAGTGCAACATTACAAGGAAGTATAACAGCAGTGGAGGACCCTGTCTGCTGATGCTTCCACCATGGCACCCCTACGACCCATGACGGGTTACGGGTTGAGATGATGATGATAACAGCATACATTAACAGTACCTGATCATAAAATTAAGAATATAAGTTATTAAGAATATAATATTAAGAATAAGTATATTGTAATGAACACTAGATCATCAGAGCCTCCATACAGTATATTAGATAAAAGTACAACACAATCAGTTAGGGTGGCATATAATCAGCACTCATAAAGTATTTGAACAGTATACGATTGAATGAGTAAGGACTGTGCGTGTTTTTCAGGTCATTGGGAAGATTGTTCCAAAGATGAGCAGCTGAGTAAGCCAAACTAGTCTTAAATAGGTCTAGCCTGGGCTTGGGTACCTGTAATTTGTTTAAGCGCTGACTACGTCTTTTATTATATTTTAAAAGCGGCCGAAGATACTTTGGAGCATTCTGTGACAGGATTTTGTGAATAAATTTCCCTTTGTTAAATAGGAAGCACTTCCTGAGGGGTAATATTTGAAGATAATTATATAAATCTATACAATGTGATTGGTGTTTATCAGCAACAAGGCGCATTGCGCGTTTTTGAAGCGAGTGGAGCCTTTTTGTGTCGGAGACAGAACAACCATCCCAGATTGTGGAACAATAGTCTAGATGCGTTTGTATATGAGATATGTAGAACATTTTCCTTGCCTCCTCATCCAGGAAATGTTTCATTCATTCATAACCCTCCACTCCCAAAAGGAGCATAGGCCTTCAACAAACACATGCCAAGTCCTCCTGTCATGTGCCATCATCTCAAGTTCTTTCCACGTTCTCCTCATCATTTTCACCTCTGTCTCCAGCTCTCTTCTCCATGTGCTTCTTGGTCTTCCTCTGCCTCTCTTGCCCTGGGGGTTCCAGAACAAGGACTGCCTTGTAATGCTATCAACAGGTTTCCTCAGTGTGTGTCCTATCCATCTCTTGTTCCACTGGCACTTGTCTAGTTCTTGTCATCAGTTCCACGCTGGTAACCTTGTCATACCATTTTAATCCCTCTATTCTATGCAAGCACCCATTTATGAAAGTCTGTAGCTTTTTGGTTGTTGTCTTTGTTGTTCTCCATGTCTCAGAGCCATACAATAGGACTGACTTCACATTTGAGTTGAAGATTCTTATTTTCGTGTTGGATCCGATTTCTCTTGGTCTCCATATATTTCCCAATGCAATGAAAGCTCCTCTTGCTTTTTGTATTCTTATTTTTATATCACTGTCTGTCCCTCCAACTTTGTCTATATTGCTACCAAGATATGTGTACGATTCTACATCTTGTATTGGTGTATCTTCAAGTTCAACCCTGTTATCATTACCTGCATTTATTCTCATTATCTTTGTCTTTTCAGACCCAATTGCTGTGACCTCTCATCAAGTGTTTTCAATTTGTCCTGCATCTGATTACGGTTATGGGACAGAAGAGCTAAGTCATCAGCAAAATCCAGATCATCCAACTGCTTAGTCAGAGTCCACTGGATTCCATTTCTGTTGTGTGTTGTCGATGTTCTCGTAACACAGTCTATTGCTAGTAAGAAAAGAAATGGAGACAAGAGGCATCCCTGTCGCACTCCTGTTCTTATCCCAAACGGTTCTGTAAGCTGTCCTTCATGAAGAACTCTGCATGTCATGTCTTCATATGTTTTCTTTATTAAATTAATGATCTTCAGGATCAGGAAATGTTTAATTTTGGCTAATTGGTAAACTTTTTGTGCTGTTTGCATTGTGAGTGCATGTACATGTGAGTTCCAACTTAGGTGTTGGTCAACAGTGATACCTAGAGTTCTGTGTTCATTTACGTTTTCAGTTAGTGATGTTCCAATGAAGAGCTGAAGTGTTGTTTTCTGCAAGTTTTGTAGTTTTTGTCTGGTTGATATTAACATACATTTTGTTTTACTAATATTTATTTGCATGCGATTCTCGTTGCTCCACTTAATAAGATTATGTGTATCGTTTTGTAAAGATTGTTCTAGTGTGGTGCAACTTTTATCACTAGTATAGACAGTACAGTCATCGGCAAACAGGTCACATGATGAGTGTTTGAAGTATAGAGGAAGATCATTAATGTATACAGTAAAGAGAAGAGGGCCGAGAATAGAGCCCTGAGGAACACATGTATTAACAACGGTTGGGTTCAACAAGGAATTATTGTAAGAGACTATTTGTTGTCTGTCTGACAGGAACGATTTAATTAACTTTACCAGCTTAATATTTACTTTCATTGTCTCTAATTTTCTGATTAAAATAAAGTGATCTATCATATCAAATGCTTTTTTGAAGTCTACAAATATTGCTCCACATATATTATCGTTATTGATGTTTAGGTGCCAATTGTCTATCATCTTTGTTAAGGCTGTGTGGCATGAATGCTTTGGTCTAAACCCTGACTGACTGCCGATTAGCAGGTCATTATTGACTAGGTGTTGTAGTGTTGTTCTGTGGATGTGTTTTTCCAGTGGTTTGGACAGCGACGATATAAGAGAGATGGGCCTATAGTTACTAAGATTACTACTATCAGATGAACCTGGTTTGAGAAGTGGATATACTTTAGCGCTTTTAAAAGCAGATGGAAAGTAACTCCTTGCGATACATTGATTAATATATGTATGTCAGTGAATCACTAATGGCAGGTGCGGCAAAGCGCAGTATTCGATTACTGATTCCATCAAGTCCCGATGAGTTATTATCTTTAAGGCCAGTAATATAGTTATAAACTTCGTTAACTGTTACAAAAGGGATGTCGGGTGGAATTGTGTTAGTACATTTGTTCTCGCAGAACATTGATAATTTGCTTAAGTCACAAGGGGGAGACGGAATGGTGGATTTTATATTGTTGATGTGTGTCTGAAAATGATTGCTGAAGTCAGTACAAGTAAGTGGCGTATTGGGAGTATGTGGGTCTGGAAAATTTCGTTTGTTCACTAAAGTGTTGATTGCCTTCCATATCTCTTTACTGTTTGTTTTACTCTGAACTAAATTTCTAAAGTAGTTTTTCTTTTCTCTGCGAATTAAGTATTGTTCTTTATTTCTTACTGTCCGATATGTAGTGATATCCTTATTTTTATGCGCTCTATCTCTTTGCCTCATAGCGTCAAGAACTTCATGTGTGATCCATGGAGATTTAATTTGCCTTTTCACACGAATTTCTTTAGTAGGCGCATGCTTATTAAAAATACTATAAAATATCATTGTCCAATATGCGATGGCGTCATCAGGATCAGGAATTTGAAAAAGTTGGCAAGAGGCGCAGTTTGCAAATCATTCAAAAATAATTCACGGTTGACAAACATTCAGTTCAACCTCTGATGGATTATAATTAGCATAGTGTCACTGATTCTAGGTAATAATTTCAACTGCTAATACCTGACCACAGGATCATTTTGCCTATCCAACTAATGTAAATATAGTACATTCTAAGTGTCAAATTGTGTGCATGTTTTCTTTTTTCCTGCTCATAACTATCATATTGTTAATTAAAGAGGTGGTGGGAAAGCCTGAGGTCTTTGGGATGAAACCTAATACTCTATTTATTTGTCATTATCAATATGTATTACATGAGCCATACTAGACCTTCAATATCCTTGCCATACCCACAGTAATCCTGACATATTAATTTTTTTCTTCTTCTGGTCACACATACTGTGTCACTATATTGTATAGTACTCTAGGTCCGTCTCTTCCCAACATCTCTTTATTGTTATGGGTGAATTGCATGCCTGTACATAATCTAATATTGGTATTCTCTGTTGTTCACATTATTTTATGCTAGACATTCTGCACATTAAGGTTTTATTTAAAAAAAAAAAACATATTCCCAGTTGTAGCCTGAGTAATTTCTTACAGCTGGAAATTTTGTATTCCCTAGTTAGTTGACACATTTTTGTTAGAGCCTTGAGCGACTTATATCCATGTCTGCCTTTCAGTCTTCTATCTCATGCTACTGTCCATTCATTAGCCATTAAACTAACCTTAATGCTAACCCTAACTACGTGATCAATTATTTGAATGGGGTTGAAATGAGACGCAGTAATAAGGAGTAACGGTTAGGTTTAGATGGTTACCATATCGTTCAATGTAAAAAAGGATGACAATATTCAATTTCTTTTCCGTGAAAAGGAAGGCAAGGGAGTATATGTTAAGTAAGATTATTAATGTACTTTTGCATGTTGACCACACTTAGGCTATTAGCAGTTAATCTACGCGGTAATATCTCTATCTGTGGTTAATCATGTATTTTTTGGCACGGTTTTTCATTGTGATTAAACACTCCATATTTAATACGTCACCGGGAGTTTATGACATAATCCGTTTCCGCACTAATTTATGCAAACGGTTGATTCTAGGCCTTTTGTCTTTGTAGTCGTCACAGAAGGACGTACTTTTCCTAGCTCCCGATATTGTGGAGGAATATTATACTTTTTACGTGGCATTAAGTACTTCAAGGGCCGCCACTAATTATTGCTGAAGAATATGAAGTAAACAAGAAGATTTATGATAATCTCAGAAGGAATTTTATAAAGATATTCCGATGTCTACATGATCTGTCCCACATTACTTGGGTAGTTTGGATGCTACCCCTAGTACAGTGGCCAGACTTGTATTGATCAGACAAGACAGTGGATATGATCCATTTACATGTATGTATCTGATTACAATGCCATGAATTCAACTTTACTACTCAACATTAAATATCGTTATATGTGGACCCATCCACCACAGCTTTCTTCAGTAATTTATGAACTGTTTAATTCATCTGTTCACCCCACGACATTCATCATGGTATCAGCACGATACGTTAACAAACTTGTTACAAACATCACCTTCGACACGCTATTATACTGAATACAGAATCTCTTTTGTAACAGTACACTATAATGAAAAAGGAGGACAAAAAGTAGCATATATTTATTTTAATAAGTAAATAACAGCGAAACATATTTTATCAAACAATAAGTTCATCAAATCAACTTGAATGTGTAAAAATATATTTTTTCCCTAAGCATTATGCCCAATTTAACTGAACATTTTGTTATAATTATTCATGGTAAATGAGGAAATCATATTTAACGAGTGTATAAGTTAAATATTTTGACATTGTTTCTAGAACCTTATTTAGTGTATTCCTCCACCTTAATTTATTTGAATAGTAATCTTTCAAGGTACAACTAATTTATTTGAAACTATCGTGATGTTTCAAAGTATGAAAACCAAAAGGCCTTCTGTAGCAGCAACTTATTATGTTCCGTGCCAGTTTCTTTTGTAAATTTTGATTGCGAATTTTCAGGTGCAAGTGCTTTCTTGTGGTTTTTCTGAATTTGCCTTTGTTTGTGTGCGCTCGTGTGCTTTTTTTATTTATTTATCAGCAGCACCTTTTATTCTTACTGAGACAAATGTGCCCCCTGCATTTGAGACATACTGCTTCTGAATTTTTCTGACCAGTGGCAAAGCATGGAAATTTCTTTTCAATTCATATGTGAATACATTCTTTCATTTTGGCACTTAGAGTAGGTTCGTATAGTAAATATATAATGTCATTAATTAATGTTAAAATCAATATTACAGTCAAAAGTATTTGTAATTTGCAACAGCCGATAAGGCTTTGACTGACTAAACTCAATACCATTTTATCATTCACAGTGCATTTTTTCTTTTACAGGTGGCAATAAGTATAGGATACAGCATGAAAATTACTAAACCTGAGGAATATGATAATCTATTCTAAACAATCCAACAATATGAAAGCTTATGAGCTTGTTGATAAATTATTTTCTCAATACTGTGTAGATAACAACTTTAAGTCAGTCATCGGAACTGAAATTTAAATGTGGAATTTTCGAAATGGCATCATTTTCCAGCTGGACGCACAGTTCAGGCATACAAATCTGGGCATATGGTAATCCTAGTTTAGATATCCTAACCTTACCCTTAGTCCTAACCCTAACGACGTCAGCAACTTACTAGGATTACATCAAAGAACATCTCCCACTGTCCTTCATTACAACCTTTAAATAGTACTATTCTAAATGTGTGTGTTTAAAGTGTATTCTAAGTGGGCCCTCCCCCCCCAGAATTTAATGGAGATAAAGGGGACAAAACACTTGATCAACGGTGGTACTTTTCTGATGATCAGATTGCCTCCTGTTGTATCACTCTGTATAGAGTTTCCTATCATACCTACATTGACAATCGGGAAATGACCAATGGACTTTGGAGAGACACATGGCACTGGGAAAGACTAGAAACAGGCTGACCGGGTTGGCACCGTGTAAGCTGTAAACAATTGCTATAGGTCTATCACTCACAAAGGATAAATGCCCCCAGGATTCACTGAAGGTGGGATGGGGGAGAATTATGAATACACAGATGACTTATTGGAATCGACCAGACCATTTTCATGGACTGAGTTCTGGCCAACAGCTGGAATTTCCTTGTGCCTGTGGTAGGAAATTCTCTACTTAGAGAGGCATGAAAATACACAGAACTAAAAAGGGGTGTGGGAGCTCATCAATAGTAGATCAGCAATGCTCTGTTTCGACAGATAAGATGTTAGAAGATCTCAGCCAAGAGTCAGTCCACAGCATGGAGAATATTCAAGTTGATCTGCCTGATGATGATCTCACATACTTCTTGGACTGGAAAAGAGATGCTATCAAGTTTCCACCTGCCAGTGCAAAAGGGCTTTGTGAACAGCTGGACGAAGTCTTGTTGAAAGAGTTGGATAACAAACTGAAGCAGATATCCTTGGATAAAAAAAGATGGAAATCTTTGGCGGCACAATATATCTTCACTGTTGCAAAGAGTTTGGAGTCAGGGAAGCAATAGAAGTAACCCACCACAAAACAGTGGAAGACAAGTGAGAATAGAAAAGATCAGGAAACAAAAGAATCATGCCTGAAAACAGTTCAAGAACGCAGTGGACACAGAAAAGGAGGGATTATGGCAGGTTTGGGAGCACCTAAAAGGCCAACATAATGCTCTTTGTAGAGCAGAAAGGTTGAAAAGAAGGAAAACATGGAGGGATAGTGGAAAATCTCCATGTAATCCAGAACAAATCTCCATGTAATCTGGTTGAATCTAACTAATGCGTATGGATCCATTCCACACCCAATGCTGTGGCAGGCCCTGGAAATGTACCATGTTCCAAAAGAATTGCTGTATTTCTCAGGGTTCTCTGTCAGATTTTCAACCAGAGAGTACACTGGCCTACAAGTTAGAATTGCAATGGGATGTATCATCTCTCTGATGCTATTTGTGATGGCTATGCAGGTAATCGTCAAAGCGGCTGAAGGATTTCTGAGAGGTCCAAAGCTCAATGGAAGGTGTCATATGCCCCTGCTTATAGCAATCATGGATGACACAACAGTTCTGACATCACATCACTGTATTGCTTCCCCTGCTCTGCAGTGATGGTCCAACAATGGCCAAAATTTAGAGTATACAATGAGGGTCTTTAAAGCTATCTACCTTTGCTCAAGATTACTCTTGGCAGAGTTGTAAATAGAAGGATGGTGCTTTTATTCTAAGGAGGCTTCATAGGATATTTCAGAAATCAAGCACACTGCTGAATTTATCAAAGCAGTTGTGAACTTTGCATTTGCCCACCCCTTCTTTAAAAATAAAGATATATTAGCTCGTTTCTGAGCCCCCAACTGAATTATTCAGTAAAATATTACTTAAGTAGCACTGTTGTATTTATATTTCAGATCACTGATTAATACGTGTACACTTCTCTCTGTAATATTTTAATGAACTATTAATTTATAAATACTTATAACAAATTTAATAATCAATTATTGTTTAACGTGAGTAAATAAATAAGTGATGTGAGTGAATTTACACTATAGAGTTTTTCCTCATCGAAAACTGGTGAGGGTGTTTTGCATTGGTGGTGAGAATTATTTGGCTTTGGCCAAACTAAAATGACTTAACTGGCCACATGTTGAAATAGCTCGCTGACTGTTCCATAATCGTTGACTTCTGTGTTGAGGGCACATCCCAGGCGTAGTTGCTGGGCTAACTGCTCCTAACGTCAAGGCAAAGGTCCGTCAAAGGCAGGCATCTAGCGTAGATCACAAGCTCTTAATCTACAGACTCGTATAAAGCTGGTATCACATACTGCTATCTTCAGCTTGCACCACCAACTGGTATTACCAACTTCTACCACAAACTGGTATCACCAGCTTGAGCCACAAACTTTAGAAGAAACAAATGTCTCTGCTAAGTATTAATTTCCTGAAACTAATCAGGCACCTTCCTGCTGTCACTTCCACCACCCCTATTTCTCAGTAATTTTACCCTCCTGGAGCATAAATCATAAACCCAGTGGATTGAATGCAAAATCATTGTTACTCTCAGATAATTTGATGTGATAAAAAAAATGTGACTGGATAGAGGAAACAACTTTTGCCTGGTTTACACATTTAAATATACATAGAAGCTTATTAAAAGATTAATATAATAAATATGTACACCATGTCATCACCATCCACTCCCAGCTCCACTTGGAGCCTGGGGCTACCTCTGCTTTTGGTTCCCTGTGAGACAACCAGCATGAAGCAGTCACTAACACCTGCGTGGTCGTTCACAACTATCATTTTCATATACTGAGATTGCCAGCCTCATACAAACTTGTACAACCATCAGCGGGTCAAACATGTCAAAATGTAAAATTGTATATGTTACAACTCATCCTGTACCAGGTTAATTTACAGACATCTGGCACAGGAAGACTTCCAAATAATGTCAGTTTTGAGGCCGTCTTACAGATAGTCATGCATTACTTTAATTATAATCACACTATTATTCTGTTTATAGGTTCTGAGGACTTTGTGGTTTCCAGTATTATAAAGTTGAGTTTTCTTGCTGGTTAATTTCAGAAGATCATCAATACTTGGTCCAATCCTCATTATTGAAATCTTATATTTCTTTGGTCCTGGCTAGTCTGAAGGTGTCGTCTTGACTCAGTGGAACACAGTGCTGGAGTATCAAAATGTGCTACATTATATGGGACATTTCGCCCTCAGCTTTCTACACGGTAAAAGTTGCCAATCAAAAGGCATCTAGTTTAATATATTATGGCTAGACCAAGCAAATTTATATGTTTGACTTTAGTATATATCTTCTCCCCCTTCTCTCATGAAATTCCTCATCACACATGTGTTTTCAACATCCTTCCATATAAGGTATTGATACTACTGCTTTTAGATGACATGTCTGTAATTCCTAACAAAACCCTTCAGTTTAATTTGTTACTATAAATGTTGACAAACACAAGTGTCCATCCCCCGAAAGGGTTCTGTAACTTTCCTGCTGGCAAATTTGTGTTTTATCTTCCCACTGTCAATACAAGAAGTATCGGCGCCCAACTTGGCACTCAAGAGAGATCTGCCTGGTTTGTTTTTTTAACAAGGTAAGGCAGTGTTTGTCTTTTCAGGCCCAGCCTAGATGAATGTTGAGCATGCTATCTAGATGAGGTCAATTCATGGTTTAATTCCCTACTGGCATTGAGGAACCTGTTATAAATCTTTGCAAGGTGGATCCCTCATTAAAAGACTCAAAGGCAGTTCAGCAGACAACAGAAATGGCATACAGAGGACTGCAGATCATAGACCAAAGCCGACTCATAGGAAAGTTCAAGCTGTGGTGCCTCCATTTCATATTGATCCCTAAATTGCTATGGCCACTGCTTATATATTAAATAAGCACAAGTACAGTGGAAGCTATAGAGAGAGAGGTCAACAAGTTCATAAGGAAATGGCTAGGGGTACCACCAGGTCTGTCAGACATAGCACTGTAATGCAAGAAGGCAAAGCTTGTGCTTCCTTTCAAGTCAGATCTGGAAGAATACGAAGCAGGTATGGCAAGGCTCGCAATGATGCTGTGCAAGTGAGCAGATGACGTAGTTTACTCCATTCAGCCCACAATGGATGGAAGTGGAAAGAGAATAAAGATCAAGGAGGTAATTGGAAACACACAGACTAATAGACGAGGGTTTGGCCATGATGGCATCCGCTGATGGACGAAGGCATCAAACAAAGGGATGCAGAGACATGGTAATTCAGGAAATTTGAGAATCTGAGAATGATAAGAGGATGCAAAAAGCAGTGCGGCAAGGCCAATGGACTACGAGCAACACTCATTCAAAGTGGCCAAGTATAATGATCAGGTCACAAACTTGACACGATGGGTTCACTGCAAGGGTTATGGCTGTTGAGGTAGGTGCAAGAGGTTTAGTGGCTGACTTAATGTACAATCTACTGAAACTGCTGGGTTTGAAAGGACAGTCAAGATCAAGGGCACTTTAAAAACTTAGTGAAATGTGGAAAGGGCATCATACTGGCTTTGGAACAACTACAGAGGGCTATGGAATTCAGGAAAGTAATTTATTTTCAACATAAAGGTTATTTCACAATTGCCTCCAGCTGGCAGAATAACAGGAGTGAAGTTGAAAGTTGCAACCAAGGTGAAGTGGGTTACATTCTCTGCACAAGACAACAGGAGGCTGACACTTGTAGTCATGGCCCAAGTGGGCCCGGCCCCCGTAGAGTGTAAAGGAGATTAAGGGGCCGAAACATTTGATCGACAGGGGGACTTTGTTGATCAGACTACCTCCTGCTGTATCGCTCTGTATAGTTTCCTATCATCGTGTACCTACTTCTCTTGGCTGTCACAAACCACAGCGCCAGTATAACCGAATTACTTCCATAAAGTACTTCGATAATAGCATACTGGGCATTATAAACAAACTTTACTACAAATAACTTACACGATAATGTACCCAAACTGTATTGTCAGTTACCTCTTGGGTTAATGCAAGTTGGTGAAATATAAAACAGCCAGTAATAACCCAGGGTCGGAAGACTCTTCAACTAGTTGTTGTTGTTGTTTTCTTCTACTATGATGCTGTGATACCCTGTTCAACCTGAAATTTGGTTATAATTGGGGTATATAGGGTGTTTAAACAAACAAAATGTTGTTGTTGACTCTTCAACTAGTGAAATTCGTATCCTTATATAAATAAAGATCAGCGTTGCCACTCCACGTTTTTCTACAAAGATATGAATTTTCTTGTTACGTATACGTTCGTTCGTTCTTTTGTCTGCTATGTTGCTGTTATACCCTGTTCAACCTGAAAGTTGGTTATAATTGGGGTATATTTTGTGTTAGGTTCTTCGGTGCTAGTCGTCTGTTAGTCCTGAAAAGGACTGGTCCTAAAAAGGACCACTAGCTGACTGTCTACGTATAATGTTTCCATTTTATTTTTCTGTGAATAATTGTTTTGTTTTCTTTTCCCTTCAAATATCTTTATTTTGGAATGTTAAAAGAGTTGTTTGTCCAGCAAATCTTGTGAAAAATAAAATAATTTGTGCAGGATGTCTTCAAGACAATAATATAGAACATTTCTTGTTAAAATGTAAGAGGTATGACCAAATGAGAATACCAATATTGGATTATTTACAGACATCCAACTTACCTATAAATATAGAGGAGGTGTTGAGAATAGACAGACCTAGGGAACTGCATAATATAGTCAAACAATATTTAACACGAACACATGTTAATATATAGTGGCTGGGAATGTGAAGGTCTGATGCTGTTCTTACAATGCATGTGACTTTAAACAGATGAAAGTCAATTAAATATCTGGTAAAGTCCGTTATATAACTAGAACCACCGGACCTTTACACCCCTCCACTTTAATATTATTCTTGTTCATAGTTTCTTCTTGATTTTGTTTTTGTTTCTTTTTTTTTCGTATAGACCTAAACACAATTGTGATTGTCCCTATTTACAAATGTGATGCCACTTTCTCATGTCGGCAGTAGTTCATATTATTTGGAATTGAAAACAATATATATCCTAATTATAACCCATCAGAGGTTGAACGGGATTTTTGTTTATTTTCATTAATTTAAAAAAAAAAATAATAATTTGTCACAGTTTGCATCTAATGTTTATGTGTAGAAATGTGGGAAAAAATCTAACAAAATTATAAATATACTTTATTTAAAGTATATAAATGGATGACTAAAAATGTAGAAATATGAAAAACAGAGAAAACCAATATTAGATTATTAACAAGCATGTAATTCATCCATAACTGTGGAACATGTGTTGAGAATAAATAGACCTAGAGAATTGCACAATATAGTAAAACAGTATATAATAAGAACTAAAATTAATATATAAGGATCAATGATAGCGTGAGGACAAGGGGTAGTCTGGTTGGGTGCTTGTGTGGCTGATGGCAGATAATTGGTGGATTTGATGTAATCTCGGACACCCTCGGGTTTTTTCACCACTTTTCACCTTGTTAACAACAGGGCAGTTATGAGAGACTTCATTTTAGTTTGTTTTTTTCGTTTGCTTTTTATTTTTAGTTTGTTTGTTTCTTGGAAAAGAGAGGTCACACACAAAAACATTCACATAAATTTTGTTTTGATTTACTATATTTGGACTGAGTGAAAAAAAAGGGGGGGCTGGAGAGAAAGAAGGTACTATATTTGGATATTGAAAATGTGACTTTATTTTCTTGAATTAGTACACCATATGTAGTAATTATAACCCATCACTCTCCACATGTAAGCCTACCTTGCCGTTGGTTGGAGAGCTTGAGTGCCCCAATGATCCCGGGAGCTATGCCGGCGGGAGTTTTCCTAGGAGAGACAACTCTGATGCCAAACAACTGCTGCCTTGCAGGAAGGTCACGGAAAACCAGAGGCTAGGTGTCACGAAGTGGATTTCTGACTAGAGGCTGCCTACATTTAGTGACAAGACTCTAGTGGAAGGAAAGACTAAGAAGATAGATTTCAGAAGAAAAATGACAGTGACTGTGGGAGATGAGGCTATTGGCGTCAAGGGTCGAGAACCTAAATTGACTCTCCCTTGTCACTAGGTGACGTAATGTTTGCGATAACCTCACTACCTCTAACTACCAAGATTGGGATAAGGTTTAATTAACACCACAGACACCACTTACAGACAACATGTAGGTTGAATTAAGTGACTGATCCAGCCGAAATTTACAATAGATGTTATTTACACCACCAAAAAATTCATATAACCTACAAAAAAAAATAGAATAAAAAAATGCGTGTTCACACACCTGGAAAGAACACACCCAATAAAGTACAGTGATTTAAGTAAGGTAACCCCACCATCGCCCTCCCCTCAACCTGTAAGGAAGAAAGGTAAGTAATACAACCTTTGGTTAAGTGAGATCTCTAATAATCAGATCCACCTTACTTAAAAAAATCAGCTGACAAGTAAATACCACTATCTAACTCCTACTATCGGTCTGTCTGCAGACGTCACAAATCTGAAATGTCTACACAGCTTCTCCGCTATGGACAAATTAACCTTCTCTGGCTAACACACTGTCCACGAAACGAACTCTTCTAACATCTCCTACACAACTTGACGAAAAATTGCTAAGTTCTATTTCTGTTCAGAGTCGGTCGGACACTCCTAGTTTCTACTGAGAAAACTCCTGCACTACTCTCCTTCTCTCTCTCTCTATCTGGTGCAGTTAAGAGGGATGGTAACCCTGTCCCCTCTTCTCCGCCGGTTGTAGCTGCTGAATTGCTTGGTAAACTGGGTTCGTGACTTGGACTATTGCTGCTTCCAATTTAACGAATTTTTACTTTGCAGTAGCCCGGATACCCCTCTCTTGGGTTTCGGGCGGTCGGGATTATTATGCCCGAAATTCACGACACTTTTTAGGCCCTGCGCCTAGGATCAGTGTGTGCTTAACATGAGCGTAAACAGCTCCGTATTTGGTAAGAACATCTGTTCTTGCTGAAGAAGTCTGTGCTTCCAGCTCCCTGTTCTCTCTTGGGTACAAAGACTTTTGCACCAGTGACCACCCTGTCACGACTCCACTTTCTTTTCTGGCTCTGCCGACTCTTCGTCGCCTGAGAAGACCGGCGAACTTCTAGCCAGCTGAAGGACTACTGAAGCCCTAGCTGCCACACCTCGAAAATATCTGCTGTGGACAAAACAATAACAAATATATATCGCACAACAAATTTTCCATATCCTTAACACTTAACTCCCTTAACTCTCAATCTTCCATACAGCTCCCATGCTCTAGTATCGCTTCAGCGATTAGTAAACATGCCTACCCCCACTTCCCCTCAAATACTGTCCCTGCCAACATTATAAATCAAATATTGGGAAATCTTCACCCACGTGTCGGGAATATTATTTACACCCGATTCTGATAACAATATATATATAGTTAGATCTCCAAAGGAACTGAAATCCTATCTTACAATGCATACCCCGCTATCTCCCCTCTCTTCTTCCGTTATCAGATTCCCCCCTCTAGAAAAAGATACGCAGCACGTGCTCAGGTACCCCTCTCCAAATCCTCGAAAATCACAATGAAATTACGTGCATCGTGTCTCAAATTTATGGTATTTAACATCTCACATCTTTAACTCTTACTATACATGAGCTAAAACCGCGTTTTTACGCGCTAGTTTAGCTATCGTTGCCGTCGCGCGCCACTTCACGGGGCGAGCCGTAAATCTGGTACTAAACCCGCGCCACTTCACGGGGCTTGCCGGATAGTAAGAGTTAAGCTTTCAATATCTCATAAAAAGAACGAATGCACTCTGATAATAATTTAGATAAGAGGTTAACTCATGGCATGTCCGTTACGAACTAAAAAATTAATTCCGCGAGCGTGTTTTACGCTGCACCATTTAAAATCACAAATCCAGGAAAAATTAGATACCCCTGTCTTCTGACAAATAACAGTAATACTCCAATTTATACAAACAGCTACTCTGGGGAAACTATCAAAATTCCCTACTACCTTTTCACAAAATACCTAATTGCGCTGTCAGTTATATTCAATTAAAATTTTAGCATTGATGGCTCTACTACTATGAATTAACTGTTAATACCTAGAATAACGACCCCTGAAAAAATCTTACAAAATATCTTAGCTAAATTAACTTCATATTTACCAAAGTAGACTATCTGCTTAGAGCAATCTGACTTCGCATATGCCATTCCGGCATAGATCTCCACGGCTTGAAGTTTTTAAAATCTGAGAGACTGTTTCGTTCTAAACTTGCTTATTTATTAGACTCATACCGCCGACCCCACGCTACGCGTGAGTCATAGCTTAGCTTTGTTTCTAAACAGGTCAAACTCTGGAAAATTTCCGTTGCTGTTCTGTTTTCCACGCGCTTAATCTCCCACTACCCACAACTGTTGCGTGAACTTCCTGCCGTCTAAAATTACCCTTCCTAATACTTTCGGCGCGCTCATTGAGAAAGAACCAAAAATGCTCTGCCATTATGTTTACAATATAAATCCTACATGAACGAATTACTAAATGAAAAAACCGCACTAGTGCCAGTCTAGAAGTTAAAACTACCAACCCTTCTAGAAACCGTAATACTTAATCTACGCAAAAAGTCCAAACACCCTGATACTACAAAGAGAAACGAAAAAACGAATAAGATAAATATCCCACCGTAATCCTTCCCTAAAAAACGTAAATAAATGCAAGATTAAAACATATGGGGCCCGTTGTAAATTCAATCACATTAACTCTTCACAATAGGGAAGCAGTCCCGAACAAATGCATGCTGAAGACGGATGCACCGGGCCGCAAGGCGCACAACATAGTGCAACGCAAACCGCCTTGAGATGACAGACACAAATATGACTCAACGAGATGGTGCTCGACCCAAGGAGACCCGCCAGGTGGGAAGAGTGCCGGACCCCTTGCCTCGACGGGGTCCACCCAAAGCTACTGGTGGTCACCTATCTCCGCATTGTGCAGCCAGGCGGAATATTAGGGAAAATGCGACTGGCCAAAACACCCAGGAAAGAACACTCATATTACTCCAATGGAATGCAGAAGGTGTCCTAAAGAAGAAATTACCGCTCGCTAAAATATTACACGATGAACAAATTGACATAGCCTGCATTCAAGAAACACACCTAAACTCAAACCACAGATTTTCTGTAAGAGGATATGAAACCTTCCGGCTTGATAGAGAGGGACACAAGGGAGGAGTACTCATGTTAGTCAGAAACTCCTTGCCTAGCATAGAGCTCTCTGTTGCTACAAACGGTCAGGCAGAAATTATAGGAGCTGACATCACGATAGATGACCAGACCCTTAGAGTGTACAACCTATATGCACCCCCAGATAGAGATCTTTCACTAGCCACAATGGAGATTAGGCGCACCAACTGTCTGGTTGTTGGTGATTTCAACAGCCATTCAGAAAGGTGGGGTTACATTGAGGCCAATACCCGTGGCATTGAGGTAGAGGACTCGGAGATTGACTCAAATCTGCAACTCATCAATAGAGCATATGATACACCCAGCTTCTACTCAAGAAGATGGCAATCAACCTCAACACCCGACCTTGCCTTCTCGACAGGAGACATCAACCATAAGATCGAGCGCATTGTGCTCAACCAATTGGCAGGCAGTGATCACAAACCGATCAAACTAATGATTAATATGGAACATACACTCCACTTCCATAAGCCATTACCCCGCTGGAACTACAAAAATGTCCACTGGAACAAGTTCTCAGCACTGACAGATGAATACTGTGGCTTGATAAACACCCAAAATAAAATAATTTGAGAAATAGCTGACGGGTTTAATAAAGCCTTAAATGATGAGGAATGCAAAAATAAGGAAATAGCCCTACAACAAAATGAGAAAATACTCACAAAGAAAGAAGCAGCAAATGTCTTTGCTCAAAAATTCGCACAGGAGAGCCAGGTAAATGTTCCACCTGACAGAAAACAGGAAATTATCAAAGAGCAAGAACTTTATCAAAATATATCAACTGTTCCAGAAGAGCACATGACAGCAAACCTCACCATGAGAAACCTAGAGGCAGCCATTGTATCCCTTAAGTAAAGAAAGTCACCTGGAAAAGATGGGGTAAAAAATGACATGCTTAAAGGGCTAGGGCCTAATGCCAAGAAAGCCCTCCTCAAGATTATGAACTATAGCTGGAAGCGTGGAATTGTACCACAGGCCTGGAAAGAAGCAGTACTAGTTCCAGTCCTTAAAAAGGACAAAGACCGAATGGACCCCAACAGCTACAGACCCATCAGCCTTCTAAGCTGCATGGGAAAGCTTATGGAGAGAATGATCAATACCAGATTAAGTTGGCACCTCGAAGAAAAACTAATTCTACTGCACCAACAGGCAGGCTTAAACCAAAGCAGTGATGAGGAACTACAAGATACATATCCTGGGAATAAGCGAGAGCAGATGGACAGGTAGGGGGAGAATAAAAACAGCTACAGGGGAAACAGTACTTTATTCTGGCAGAGAGGATGGTCAGCACAACGAAAGAGGACGACGAAAAGAGAAGATATGAGATTATAATCAAAAGCCAGAAAAGAACAGAGACCGATGATGTTGACCAGAGATTCAACACCATCTCAACAATATACAAGGAAAGCAGCAAGTCATGCTTGGGATTCTAGGAAAGAAAGAGTCAAGACTGGATAACACCAGATACGCTAAACACCATAGCGAAGAGAAAGGAAATGAAAAAAAAAGAAAACAGAAGCTAAGTCTCCCACATTAAAGGCAATATATAGTGAACAGTACAGTCATCTGGACAAGGAAGTTAAACGTCAAACCCGTGCAAACAAAAGGACATTTCTGGATGACCTTGCAAGACAGGCAGAAGAGGCAGCACTGAGAAATGAACAAAGCACAGTATACAAAATAACTAAAATCATCAGTGGAAAACGAGGTGCAAACAATATTACATTAGTAAGAGATAAGCAAGGAAATCTCATCACAACAGTAGAGGGACAGGAAACAAGATGGGCAGAGCATTTCAGAGAAACTGAATAAGGAACCACCAGAGACACAATTGAATGTTCCTGAGGCTGAAAATGACCTAGATATTAATACAGACATCCCACGAAAAGAAGAAATCATCACAGCAATCAAAGGGTTAAAGAATGGAAAAGCTCCTGGTCATGATAACTTAAATGCAGAGCTATTTAAGACAGACGCAGAGCTAGCAGCAGAACTATTAGAACCACTATTTGCACAAGTCTGGAAAACAGGGACAACACCATCAGAGTGGAGAAAAGGAATAATTGTCAAATTGCTCAAGAAGGGAGATCTTGCAGATTGCAATAATTGGAGAGGAATAACTCTTCTCTCAGTTCCCAGCAAAATACTAGGCAGGATAATTATACAGAGAATCTAAAAAGTAGTAGACCACAAACTGAGGAAAGAACAAGCAGGATTTAGGAAGAACAGAAGATGTGTAGAGCATATATTTACCCTCAGGAACATTATAGAGCAGTGCTCAGAATGGCAAAGACAGTTGTACATTAATTTCGTTGATTTTGAAAAGGCTTTTGACAGTATACATAGGGACAGTTTATGGAAAATACTGAGGGCTTATGGAATTCCAAGCTGCATAGTGTCAATCATAAAAAGCCTTTATGCCAACTTTACGTGCAGCATTGGGCAGAGCAACCTAACCTTTGAAGTGAAGACAGGAGTACGACAGGGATGCCCCTTATCAACCACTCTATTTTTAACAGTCATAGACTGGGTGATGCGCCAGACAACAGAGGGCAATCCAAGAGGAATAAGATGGACTACATTTTCTACATTGGAAGATCTGGAATATGCAGATGACATTGCACTGCTAGCACATTCACATCAACACATCCAGGAAAAAACGGATAGACTTAATAAGTATAGCCAGCAGGTGGGCTTGAACATCAACCTAAAGAAGACAGAGGTCATGACGCTCAATGTGAGCAACTGTCACGTAGACATTTATGATCTATAAATTGCCTATATCTTCTTCTTTTTCTTTCACCCGTATCCTCTATCGCTCTTTATTATTCGTTCGTTTGCGCTCTTTCCCATTCTCACTTTCGCCAGTTTCGTTTCTCATTTAGAAACGCATTTCATTGCTGACGAAACGAGTAACTTGATTACGTAGATGTCATTCGCGCAGTTTGACGAGAGGTGCGATTATGGTTCATACTCAGACGTAGGACCAGACGATTTGGCGTGAGATTGACGAAATACACCGTGTATATTCGTTTTCGCCAGACATATAGACGACAAATTTGTCTGCATTTTCACCTGCCACAACACTCATGGTGGGCAATGGTCAGCGTAAAGTGTGAAAACTGCCCCTGCATTTCAGACAAGTTGTCTACCTTTGCAACTGACACGTAGCGCTACGGCAGTTTCACAGACGGAGGTGTCAGAGATGCAAAGTGGCAGTTCGCGACAGCCTCTTGGAGTTACGTAGGTGTTAGGAAAGGGGAGGCTATTGCGTGGTTTTGGAAATAGCGCAAATCTTTGTCTGGTTTAAGATATAACCAGAGTTTGAAACTTTATTTTCATTCAGTCCTCTAAATTCGCAGTAGACAGGTTGCTCGGAACAGAATAAGCTGAATAGCGAAGTTTCTCAGTTTGCTTCGACAATATGTCGAACTTCTAGACTTCCATAAATATAAGCATATAATTCTTAAGTTTTGCGACTACCTGTAGTTCTGTGTGAGGTAAAATATATTATTATCTAGTATTTTGTGAAGTGTTTAAAGTGTTAAATCGCTTATTTCATTTTGCTAGTTATATTTGTGCAGGGAGTTCAATTAATAAGTCTGTATTATTTTCTAGTGACGTGTTTCAGTGGAAAACAGAATAAATTATAATTTCTAGCTTAAACAACAATGTAGCTATAATGAATTCAAATTTAACTGCTAAAATAATCAGACGAGAATAAACTTTCTAAACTAACTTAAAATGCTAGAAGCCTCATGAGTGTTGACGGAATACGCACGTATTCATGAGGATTGATGATTTTTTAAATATAACTTACTTCACGGGACGCGTTAAATGATAAGTCAAGCGGTACGCTTGCAGTTTTAAAATGTAAGTTATATTGAGTACATATATGTAAATTATTTAATATGTGTTCTTTCCATTTTATATAGTGAAACTGTGGTACCAAACTTTGCCAGCGTTCTAGTACGTGAACATTATCTGTGAAGAAACTAATCCCTTTCATTACATGAACTTTAACAGTTAAATGAAGTAAGAGGCCTATCGCGCCAGAATTAATTCTTCCAGAATAACACTTAAGTACAGATCAGCCCGCTGTGGCAAGCAAAATATCAGTAGCATTCGACAGAGTTTTGACGAGTATTGTGGTGACCAAATATAGTCATATACTGAAAGTAGACACCGATCTGACATTCCTCAATTCTAGAAACCTAAGCTAGTGACACTGTGCTCTGCTAACTTTCGTGCCTGGACAATTTTTACGTGACTTAACAGACATCCGAAAAATAAGAACACCCAAGGAATCGTTCCCTGAGACAGAGAATTCAGTACGTCTTTTTGGAACTGGGGATTTCTTGGTCGAGACTGCATTTACGGGTCTGTGTGAAGGTCCTAGAAAAAATTATGTTCCCAGAGGCAGCGATCAAAGCTGTAAGTATAAATGTGCACACGTGGCCACGGCTGAATGAATAAGAGTGTACGCAGGTCTGAGTGCTATTGTTAGCGTTGTATTTTTGCACCTATTTGCTGTCATAATTTTCTTCATGCAAGTTTGTTTTTTGCTAACAATATTTTCCCTTAAACTAGATTATGGTATCAGGTCTGTTCATACCTTAAACGGAGAAAACTCTTAGACTCAATCATATGTATCTGGGACTCTTTGTGTTATCATCTTTCTCCTAACGGGACTGTGGGCTAACCATCGAGGGAAGATCATAACTGTGGGTCTATCAGTTCTTGTAGCATTCCTTGATTTGCTTATGACTTTGTGTATATGCCTTTTTTAAAATGTAATTTTACATGTTGTGACGTAAGTTTACTCTGATAAATAAACTTAACAATAAATTAATCAGCATGTTGGTCAGCTCGTTCTAAATATCTATATAATCGTTTGTTATAGTTTCCCACGTCTGCGTGTCTACCTGTCGTCACTTGAATGTGCGTGCACGTGAGTGGATAATTATATATATATATATATATATATATATATATATATATATATATATATATATATATATATATATATATATATATATATATATATATGTTAGACTGTCTGACTACCCTAAATCTGTCGTAGAAGATATGTGAGAGAGAGAAGATTTTTCTTGATTTCAGGGACAGCTTCTACCACATTTCTACCATCTCACTCGTGGAAATCTATTGCTATTACTACTTCTCACTGTGACTATCATTTATTCAAATTTATTCAGAAGGGACCAACCCAAGTCTTAATTCTCCTATCAAAAATCTACGACAGCAACCCTGAGCCCATATCAGTAAGGAATCAGCAACTGGAACAGACAGATGCCTTCATATAGCTAGGATGCATAGTAACACCAGACGGCGGAGCAAGCAAAGACATCAACAACAGAATGAACTAAGCAAGAACAGCCTTTTTTAGTCTAAACAACATCTGCAAGTCCTCTCAGTACAGCACAAGCACAAAATTAGGATTATATCAGAGCTGTGTGCTTTCTGTGCTTCTCTATGGCGCGGAGAGCTAGAGAGTTACAGAGAAGGAAATGTCGAAATTGTCCTCTTTTCACACAACATGCCTAAGAAAAATTCTCCGAATCTTTTGGCCGAATATCATCACCAACCAAGATCTGCTTACTCGGAGCAAGCAAGAGGACATGCACACTGTAACTGTCTTTTTTTTCTTGTTGATGTGATCACCGGCCCAAGGCAGTATACATGTTGTTAGATGTGTAGTGCGAGCGTATGATGAATTGAGTGTGGGTGCGAATGAAGACGCGAATGTGTTTAGGCTCGTATAGATGTAGATCCTGCAACCCATACTCTCACATGCAGTAATCAAGGATGCTTTGACACTGCAGGCATGTTTCAAGACATTTATTGACGGGAACACACATAGTATCAACAGGAACAGTCAGTGTAACAAGGTCATGCTGACCTGACATCGATAGGTATACATTTGGCATTCAAAAAGGTAAACATCAGAATAGACGTGCATGGTCAATAGCAAAGTTCTTCAATAATGACAGTTCGTAGCGTCGCCCTTGGCGTCTCTGACTAAACGCGTCAGATGCCTTAGTCACTTGGACACATAGGTGCAACTTGGCACTCCCCGCCAATTGCACATATCAGGCTGTAGTATAATAGCCGAAAGCACAGGCCTCGTTCTGACGTCGGCCGTGTACTTCTGTTAAATAGGTTATCATCAACCCTGCAGTAATACTTATTGTAGATAGAAGTTCCGCCAATCTGCGGCTCCCACAATATATCTTCGTCACTGGATTTCTGGACAATATAAGACTAACAGTCTTGGATGGCTACCTCGAGCACAAATATATAAGTTCTGAAATGGCGGATCAGTGAGCTGCTGTTCACCCTAGGTAATCCTTTACATGTTCTGCCACCGAAAAGCGTAATAATGCATAAAGGTCGGTATTACCTGGCAAATGAATCCTCAGAACATCACAAGGAATTCTGTCGTCATCCCGACGCACAGAGATTCACTGGGGAAAACTGCCATAGCAGTTACTTCGAAGATTCTCCCCGAAAAACAATGGACTCTTGGTCCCTTCAGAAAAACAGGACCTCCCGGCTTCCCGGAAGTATATCTCACCCCCGCTTAAAAAACCTTCCCCTAGGCCTACGCCGAACTGTCAACCTCTGACCCTAAAGGTCAAACACAATGAATGAATAAACAAGGGAAGACAACCCCTAATCAACCTGACATCGCAGGTAAAGACACAATTATACTTATGATACAAACATAAGCAAATAACTTGACAGATGACTCCGTCGAAAATGACAGCAACATTACTACCACCCCCCTGTAAAAAAAAAAAATGCAATTTTTTTTTTTTTTAATATGTTCATGAGCAAGATAGCACCAGTATCACTTCTGTGCTCATGCAAACAATGAACCTAATATCAGGTACAATAGAAGAGGGTACAAATCATCTCTCAACATAGGAGAAAATATTTCCTTTAAGCCAAACAAACTAAGGGATACCATTCACGAAACCTAAGTTGCTGGCAATACCAATCATATATCAAACATTACTAAATAATATAATCATAGCAATATACAAATGTCAATGCTATTTTAGCAACATATCACTGATGGATGGACAAAATGAAATTTGTTAAATTATCTAAACATCATCCAAATACATTTGTATTACAACATATTATGATATTAAGGACAGACCTAAGTCTGAAAATATATCAGGAAAAACTAGGACACAAGATTTAACTGGAATCATGTGGGCATCTAGACAATATGTCCGCCATCACATTATCCGAACCACGGATAGCTCGCACCGTGAAATGGAAAGGCTGAAGAGCAATAGCATAACGAGTAGATCTCGAGCTCTTCAAATCCTTACTTTGCATAGCCGTAAGAGCTTTTTGGTCGGTTTCCATAAAGAAATGCGCGCCCAGAAGGAACCTTTGTAGCTTAAGAATGGACCAAACCATAGCCAACAATTCACGGTCCAAAACCGAGTAATTCCTTTCTGCCGCATTTAGCTTCCTAGAAATATACATTACAGGATGCAGAGTTCCTGAATATTCCTGCATTAGTGCCGCTCCAATCCCAGTGGAAGAGGCATCACTACGAAGGACAAAAGTCTTATCAATCGTCGGTAGTCTTAAGATAGGATGAGATGAGAACAAATTCTTAACCTGATCCAATGAAGATTGGCATTCTTGGGACCAACGCACCATATTAGGAGAACCTTTTTTCAATAACGTTGAAAGTGGTGCCATAATGGAGGACAGATTCTCAATGAATCTTCCATAGAATTGTATCAATCCCAAGAGACTACGCACTTGCTTTTTTGTCTTCGGAACCGAGATATTTAATATCTTTGAAATGTTTTGGTCCTCTGTCTTCAACAGACCATGACCAACTCGATGACCTAGGAAGGAAATTTCACTAAACCCAACAAAAGCTTTAGAGGGTTTAGCAGTCAATCTATGCTCACGTAGAGTAGATAGCAATTCCTTTAGACCCACATAGTGTTCTTCCCAAGTATCGCTGAAAAGACAGATGTCGTCTAAATATGCAATGACATCTGCACGATCTGATAGAATTCGTCGCATCATGCGCACGAAAGTCGCTGGGGCGTTCATAAGCCCGAAAGGCATAAAATTCCATTGAAACAGACCCCTAGGTGTCGAAAAAGCAGTGAGAGGTTTGGCGTGTTCCGTCAATGGGACTTGCCAATAACCTTTCGACAAGTCTAGTTTAGTAAAGAATTTAGCTTTAGAAAGTCTAATAAGTAGATCATCTAATAACGGCATAGGTTCAGCATCGAACTTCGTAACTTGATTTAATTTGCGATAATCAACGCAAAGACGTATGTTATTGTCTTTCTTTCGAACAATAACTATCGACGAAGAATAAGCTGAAGTGGATGGTTCAATTATTTGTAGTTGAATCATTTCATCCAATTCTTTCTCGACTTGTGCTTGAAAATGAATAGGTATTGGGTATGGTCTTACTCTGATCGGATTACGATCAGTAAGTATGATGTCATGTTCTATGACATCTGTGTGTCCAGGAATGTCGGTAAGGACATCCTGATATGATTGTAACGTAGAGGATACTTGACGTTGTTCCTCAAAAGACAAGTTGGAAGAGACTGTAACGTCTCTCCACGATTCCGTTGAAGTAAGTGGAATCGCAGGAAGAGGTAAGTTCACGTCAGAAAAAATAGTTTCCTCATCCTGTATAACGGACAGGGATGAGATGTGACCATGTTGAACTGGAGAGTCGTCCGTCGCCTGGAAAATAGGCTGTAAATAGTCTGGACGTTCAATAAACTCTGTTAGCATATTTATATGGAAGGTTTTTTGCCTTCCATCCACATCGACAATATAGTCGACATCAGAAATTTTCGAGACTATAGTGTATGGACCCTTCCAAGAAATGAGAAGTCTATTCTCTCTTGAGGGCAGTAAGACATATGCTTTGTCTCCAGGACAAAGTTGACGTAGGCGTCTTTTCTTATTAGCAAATCGCCTAGCTTTTTCTTTCGCAAATTCGGAAGATGAAGTTGCTAACCTGCACGATTCGATAATCTTTTCTCTAAGAGCTATAACATATTCATATGACGATTGTGTATCATCGTCAATATTATCGGAAGTTATCAAATCGTGTAACAAGGACATTGGCCCGCGCGGTTGCGCGCCAAAGACAAGTTCGAAAGGAGAAAACCCTGTATGCTCGTTGGGAACCTCTCTATAGGCAAAGAGGACTGCAGGTAAAACCCTGTCCCAATCTTCAGGATGATCCTCCGTTATCTTGCCAAGTAAGTTCTTTAGTGTCCTGTTAAGACGTTCTACCAATCCATTGGACATTGGATGATAAATACTACTGAGAGACCTTTTAATGTCTAGCGTAGCCATTACCTGAGACATAACGTCCGAAATTAACTGAGTGCCGTGATCCGACAGTATTTCTCCGGGGAATCCCAGACGAGAAAATACGAGCCAAAGAGCATCAGCGATATCGACAGTTGATATGCTCTTCAGAGGAATAGCCTCTGGCCAACGCGTGCACATGTCCACGCAAGTGAGGATAAATTGGTGTCCTCTGGCTGACTTAATTTTGAACGGACCAATGATGTCTATAGCCATTTTCTGAAACGGCCGAATCGGAATATCTGCAGCCTGAATAGGAGCAGCATGTCTCGGACCCCTAGACTTGACCTCTTGACAAATTTTGCAAGATCGGCAATAAATTCGGATGTCTTTATTCACGAATGGCCAAAAGAATGACGCAAGGACTCTAGTTTTAGTTCTGGAAAAACCCATGTGTCAGCACACTGAGAATCGTGTGCATGCCGAAGAATTAAGGCTCTCATACACTTAGGCACAAGAATTTGCGAATGCATAGACTTGTCCGAGTTTTGTACCATTCGTACCAATATACCATTCTTCATAGTAATATACGATTTGTGATTCGTATTTTGATTGGGATCCCCTTTCTTTGCAAGAAGGAAGTATTTCTTCAAAGAAGGATCCTCTTCTTGACGTTTAACAAACGAGTCATGGGAAATCACCAAGTGCTCGTCTTGGCTATCAACTTCATTACTATTATCAGATGAAGTTGGGGGATTAAGAGCTTGAGCTCTTGTCACCACTGCATTGACCGTTTGAATGTTTTTTTCTTCCCAACTAGAAATTTGTTGCGGGGTGCATTCCTTAACCCCATGAATACGACCGATTATAAGATCCGCAATAGGATTAGGAAGAAGACATGCATGGACATCTCCTGTGAAGAAAGGAGTGTCAATCCTAATAATAGCAGTAGGATAGCTTTCCATAGTACCACCAAATGTAACACATTTGATTGTTTTTCCAGTGGCACAGCAAGGATCTATCAGAGACTCCTTAACCCCGACGGTAGTACATCCCGAATCGAAAAGTACTGAGACTAGCCTATCATTTATTAGACCTTTATCTAAGATGAGAGATCCTCTCCCATCATGCGCAACTGTAGCAGGTAGAGCAGGAAGAGGGTGACCACAACTTAGCGTAGATACAGTTGATGAGTCAAACAATGTTAAGCATTGGGGGCATTCAGTTGCTCTCCCAAAATCGAAAGCACAACCAGTGATAGCCCTAGAGTTACCACTATCATTTACTGTATTACAGGCTCCATCAAACTCTTGTTGTGCAGAGTTTGCCTGTTGGTAAGGTCTTTTCTTGTTAAACCTAGGTCTACCTCGATTATCATTTCCCCTGTAATTATTTCGACTATCATTTCCCCTGTAATTATTTCGACTATCATTTCCCCTGTAATTGTTATCATATTGCCTATTGTAATCATCATTCCGGTTTGAATCCCGGTTTCTAAATTCACCATCGTCATAATCTTGACGTCGAGAATGATTACCTCGAAAATTTGAATAGTTATTATTTGGATAGCCTTTGCGAAAGTGTCTCAAATTATTACCACTAAAATTACGAGAACTACCATCTTGTCTCCACTGCATAGACGAAGAACCATCATGTGTTGGATTACTCCGCTTCTGAGTGTAATTTTGATTACTTCCCCTATTCCAATTTTGTTGAGCACCCTGAAATTTTTTTTTGAAATTAGGGCCATATGGTGTTGCCGACGCAGCTGGCAACCCTTCTTTCACTTTAGAATTGCTAACTGTAGCATGGGGATGTGCTGTGGCATACTGACAACAGTATTCCTCCATTTCTTTTAAGTTTTTAGGCTTACGCTCATGAAGGAATGCAAGAAAAGAATCATTAACAGATGACAAAACCTTATCTCGCAATAATAAGTCCATTAGACCTTCATATGTTTTCTCAATCTGAGACAACTCAACCCATCGTGTAAATGTACGACGTATCTTTGTAACAAAATCAGAGAAATCTACTCCATTTTCTGGCAACATTGTCCTAAAACGAAGACGATAGTCTTCTTGTTTTAGTTGATATTTTTTTAGTAATGCTGCCCTGACAACATCATAATTAGTCCTCTCATGTTCGTCTATTGTCATAAGAGTAGTCACTGTGTCACCTGTAAAAAATGGCATCAGTTGTTCAACATATTTTTCCTTTTTTATGTTATGCGTATCGCACAAAAATTGGAATCTATCTAGATAATCTGCTACGTCATCCTTTAAAGGATTGAAATGAGGCAATTTAATCCTACTAACAAACTCCCTTGTCGTACTCGAAGTTGTTTGCTGAGCACCCGTACTCGCCAATTTCAATTTCTCTAACTCCAAAGTTGCGAGTTTTTCATCAAGTTCCATCTTCTGTTTTCTTTCCTCATGTTCCATTTTTCTGATTTCAGCCTCAGCTTGAGCTTTCCTCTCCTCTGCAGCAGCTTCTTTGTCTAATCTCTTTTGTTCAGCTTCTTTGTCCAATCTCTTTTGTTCAGCTTCTTTGTCTAATCTCTTTTGTTCAGCTTCTTTGTCTAATCTCTTTTGTTCAGCTTCTTTGTCTAATCTCTTTTGTTCAGCTTCAAATCTCCTTTCCTCCACCTGCATCTGCAATTTCTTTTTTGTTCAGCAGCAATAGTAGCTTCTCTGTCTAGCCTTTTTTGTTCCGCCGCAGCTTCTCTTTCTAATCTTTTCTCTTCAGCCTGAGCTTTTTTTTCTTCTGCAGCTAATGCTTTGTCATACTGAGCAACAGCCCATTGTTCTAACTGTTGACCAGTCTTATCAAGGGCTCTCCCTTGTGTAATAAAGTAGTCCAATGTAGACATCTTGTCTAATGAGATCAGAAACCTGAAAAAAAAAAAATTAAATAAATTACCTTATCCCACTTCAATGGGAGACAAGTCTGAAATGCTAGACTTGTATACTCACTTCACTTTCTTTCACACTCTTAGTCTTGTTTATTATGTACCCAAAAAATCACCTGAGTACCTGTGGAAAAAAAATTCCCTTATATCCCACTCACTATGGGCACAAGTCTTTTTTATAAAGAACTTGAATATGTATTTCACCTTGTCTCAATCTTTGTAGATAACAAGTCTTTTATCAAAGAACTTGTATAAATATCTTATATAATATTATTTAACAAACTCTATATGAAGAGTCTACCTTATCAATAATATCAAAACATGACCCAGTATGTGTATGTAGACTGTGCATGACAGTAATGTAGTACAACCAAAAAAAAAAATACAAAGACAAAGATACAAAACAATACAAATGGCAACACTGTTTTAACCAAAAATGTGTAGAGAAATACACAAGAAAGGAGAGACCTACAGAATACAAACAAAACAAATCGAAAATCAAAACTGAAAAGCAGACAAAATATTACAAAAACAACGTTAAGTACAATTACATCACAGCTAACATCAATAGCGACCAATTGTCACTAGCAAATTTCCAAATTAAGAAAATTTGCACCTACAGAACGCTTACAGTAAGCCTCGATCAAGTGGCATATTTACCGTAAGACCCACCAACCGAAAAACCCGCAGAAAAATACACAAAACAGTAGAAGTAACATAATATAGCAATCAATTTCAATGTGTTGCAGAACAAGTTCAGTCACAGCTGAAACTAAAATAAATTCCTTGCTCCTTGCGAACACAGAAACGAAATGTCAAACGCGCACTGAACGTCAAATCCACTGTAACATAAAGTGGTATTCACGAACCAAAGTTACTATGACCTTCTCAAATTAGGGCTTGCACATTGAATGTTTACTATTTCCACGTACTGTTTACAAACACTTGACCTCCAACAATGTAGCTTGAATGCTCTGACCTAGAAAAGTCTGTTGTTGAATGAAACGTGTAACAACCAGCAGTACTGTTTACAATAGGAACCCGCCTTCTATGCAATTATGGTCCACGTAGCAAATGCCTAGTAGTTAACTTCAGTACATGTCTTGTTATGCTTTATGTAGCATTATAATATAAATGCTCGTACTGTTTATTTGGGTCAACCGTTGATGACCTATATCTGTCCTGTTGTAGCCAAAACTTGCAAGTGTAGAATTAGCGCTGTGTGTTACGGCTGTCCCGTGTGTAGCTTAGACCCACAGATCAGAAGTGTAATGTGTACTTGTCCTTCTTGTAACTTTCTCGACAAAACTGGAGACATCATACATGTAACAGCCAACCAGGAATGTAAATTTCTGGATCCATAAATGTCAACAATAATGTCAAATGCTCGCTCTGTTCTTTTTAAACCCACAGATCTGGTCCATCAGAAATGTAAGTTTCTAGGCCACATTGGCGGCAAGAAATGTATCATAAGAGCCCACGTAACTGGTCCACCAGAAATGTAACTGTCTTTTTTTTCTTGTTGATGTGATCACCGGCCCAAGACAGTATACATGTTGTTAGATGTGTAGTGCGAGCGTATGATGAATTGAGTGTGGGTGCGAATGAAGACGCGAATGTGTTTAGGCTCGTATAGATGTAGATCCTGCAACCCATACTCTCACATGCAGTAATCAAGGATGCTTTGACACTGCAGGCATGTTTCAAGACATTTATTGACGGGAACACACATAGTATCAACAGGAACAGTCAGTGTAACAAGGTCATGCTGACCTGACATCGATAGGTATACATTTGGCATTCAAAAAAGTAAACATCAGAATAGACGTGCATGGTCAATAGCAAAGTTCTTCAATAATGACAGTTCGTAGCGTCGCCCTTGGCGTCTCTGACTAAACGCGTCAGATGCCTTAGTCACTTGGACACATAGGTGCAACTTGGCACTCCCCGCCAATTGCACATATCAGGCTGTAGTATAATAGCCGAAAGCACAGGCCTCGTTCTGACGTCGGCCGTGTACTTCTGTTAAATAGGTTATCATCAACCCTGCAGTAATACTTATTGTAGATAGAAGTTCCGCCAATCTGCGGCTCCCACAATATATCTTCGTCACTGGATTTCTGGACAATATAAGACTAACAGTCTTGGATGGCTACCTCGAGCACAAATATATAAGTTCTGAAATGGCGGATCAGTGAGCTGCTGTTCACCCTAGGTAATCCTTTACATGTTCTGCCACCGAAAAGCGTAATAATGCATAAAGGTCGGTATTACCTGGCAAATGAATCCTCAGAACATCACAAGGAATTCTGTCGTCATCCCGACGCACAGAGATTCACTGGGGAAAACTGCCATAGCAGTTACTTCGAAGATTCTCCCCGAAAAACAATGGACTCTTGGTCCCTTCAGAAAAACAGGACCTCCCGGCTTCCCGGAAGTATATCTCACCCCCGCTTAAAAAACCTTCCCCTAGGCCTACGCCGAACTGTCAACCTCTGACCCTAAAGGTCAAACACAATGAATGAATAAACAAGGGAAGACAACCCCTAATCAACCTGACATCGCAGGTAAAGACACAATTATACTTATGATACAAACATAAGCAAATAACTTGACAGATGACTCCGTCGAAAATGACAGCAACACACACCATCATAGCTGGCAGACGCTGGAGCTGGGTTGGCCATGTCCTCAGAAGAGACCCCGATGCCATCAAAAGAACAGCTATGCTATGGACCCCTGAAGGAAAACGAAAGAGAGGCCGACCAAAAACAACTTGGCGGAGGACTGTGGAAGCTGAGATGCAAAGAATGAACCAGAGTTGGGGCACTGTACGAAGGATGGCAGCCGACCGAGCAAAGTGGAATCAATTTGTTGTTGCCCTACAAGACGCCACCAGGTGTAATGGCCACTGACTGCTTTGACGGTTGGCGGCTAAGGATCAAAGAAGAAGAACAGGCAGGCTTCAGGCAACATAGGTCTACAGAGGACCAAGTCACCTACATTGCACAGGAAATCGAAGATGCTTTCCAAGAAGGAAAGCACACATTAGCAGTCTGGGTAGACACGGAGAAAGCATTTGATAAAGTTTGGAAAGATGGGCTAAGAGTTAAAATGCTTAAAAATGGAGTCTGTGGAAGAACGTATAACTGGATCAGTAATTATCTAACAAACAGAACAGCTATGTCACGGAGAGTTATGATCATTAAATTTTCTATATTTTCCTCTTCCTTTCTTCCACCCGTGTTCTCTAATTATTGTCGTTCTTTACCTTTTTCCTGTATTTTTCGCATCCATTCGGTTGCGAGAAATAAAAATTTCCCCATTCTCACTTTCGCCAGTTTCGTTTCTCATTTTGAAACGCATTTCATTGCTGATTAAACTGAGAACGCAGTTATGACGTAACGTGTCAGCCCCTACCCGAGACGCAGAGTGTATTTCTTCGGCTAAGTTTCTGGGCCTGAAGTGTGAGAATTCACTCCGTCAGACATGAGGAGGAGACATTTGTCTGGTAGTTTGCATCTGACATGTAGTTCCCAAGGTAGATTCTCAGTGTCAGGTGATATGACACTCACGCTCCACGGCCAGAGTTGGCGTAAGGTGCGAGAAAGCAAAGTGTCAGTTATGGTTCTCAGGATGAGTTTCTCGAGGAGGTGCGAAAAACTGTTTCTGCACTGGAGACGGGTTGTCTGAGATTCGCAACTGACACGCGCCCTCTCGGTCAGTAGGTGGCAGTTACGGCATGCGTTTAGGTGTTAAACGTAAGTGTTAAGACGGAAAGGGGAGGCTATTGCGTAGTTTTCGGAAAGAGCGCACATCTTTGTCTGGTAATAGATATTAACCAGAGTTTGAAACTTTCTTTTCATTCTCCAACTTGCAGTAGACAGAATCACTCGTGCTAGTGAATGAAGCTTGTATAGCGAAGTCATTAGTTTCTCGTCAAAATTTTGCCGAGCTTCTAAATACCTATCTAGTGATTATCCTAGTCGTTGTGAAACTGTAATTCTGTTTGGAGGTAAAATATCATATATAGTATCTAGTATTTTGTGAAGTGTTTAAAGTGTTAACTCGCTTATTTCATTTTGCTAGTTAGATTTGTGCAGAGAGTTAATAAATACTTAAGTCTGTATTATTTTCTAGGGACGTGGTCTCAGTGGAATGCAGAATATATTACAATTTCTAGCTTAAACTCAGTCGGCTATTAAGGAATTTAATTTAACTGCTAATAATCAGACGAGAATAAACCTTCTAAACTAACTTATAACTGCTAGAAGCCTCATGAGTGTTGACGGAATACGCATGTATTCCTAATTCATGAGGATTGATGATTTTTATATATAACTTATTTCACGGGAAAATTTAAATGATAAGACAAGCTACGCTTGCAGTTTAAATTATCAGTTATAGTATGTATAATTATTTAATATGTGTTCTTTCCATTTATATATAGTGAAACTGTGGTACCCAAACTTTGCCAGCGCTAAGTACGTATGAGTGATATCTGTGAAGAACTAAAACATTTACCTTAGAGTGGCTTGGTGCAAAATCTTTACGAGTACTTTAACGGTTAAATGAGATAACGGGCCTACACCTGATTTGATTCTTCCTGAGAAAAAACTTAAGAACAGTGCAGCCTGGTGGCAAGTAAACTATTACAAACAGTAACGTTTTTTCCCGCAAAGTTTTGTCAAGTTGTGGTTGTCGTGAAATATTCTAATCCACATATATAAATTATCAGGTAAATATAAAGCCTAACAAATAAATTCTAATAAAGAAAAGAGCAATGGTAAAATAACAGTGCTGTCACAAAGAATGTACGCAAAATCCCCTTTGTTTTATGCTTCGTCTGCAAATTGTAACGCTTTCACGTTGATAGTAAAAGCCTACTATATTATTACCCGCTTTCTTCAATGAAACGTGTGCTGTATTTCTTGGAAAAACATTTGAGATACGCAAGCTGAACAATGACCTAATTTTAATATTTCATTCATTCCATTTTATACACAGCGTAACTAAAAGACAGATAAAGCAGGATAGAGAGAAGGGAGAGGCAGAAAGCCGAACGCATGCAAAATTAAACACGCGTCTCGCTATTAATGCCACCCCAACAAGCGTAACGCGATACACAATGACTACTATCACGCGTGTAAGGCCACATGCACTAACTTTTTCGGACGGACAGTGATAAAAACACTAACCTTCCCAGAGTTAGGTTTTAAAATCACGAAAAACGCTTATTAGAAAAGATAACATTAGATGGGTTTACGTTTGAAAACATTACAGTACCCAGACAGCACATCTTCGAAACAGGAGGTAGAAGAAATTGCATATTTTGAACGCAGCCACTTAGCTCTCTTAATTTGTATATTTGGGTTCCTTAGGGCTTGCTGACAAAGAATATGTAAAACGTTACGCAAATAGTCTAGGAATTAACAAGTTATAACCAAAATAAAATAGTGGGGATGCCTGACAGCATGAAATCATTTCTGCTCATAAAATTTTTTTTATAACGTGTTTGAAAAAACCTTACGTACAGAAATAGCCTACCATGTAAACTCCAAATTGATTGGAGCGCAACAAATATAAGACTAAACACGATTGGTCGGACTATAAATACTATCTTTGGTTGTTAGGGGAGACGTAGGAAGGTAAAAATTTTTCAAACACTTGTCGAAACGTGGCTCCATTGGCCAGACTCGCTGATATAATCACTTAGGAGCGTTAGTTCGAGACCACTAGTTCAAATAAGCTTGATAAAGCAACAGTGCGTTGAAGCCAGCTCATATTTTTGCTAAATAAAAGCCTGGAACATAAGCAGATGGGAATTTGTGCCAGAATTCATTGCTAGTCAACGTATCTGTGTATTTCCATGAATTGTGGGACCGTGGTCTTGATGGTATTGAGCAGCACCTGGTCAGAGCTTTGCTGAATCCAGAGTCGGACAGCATACTCCTTGGTCCATTTAGCTATCAGTGAGGTGTCTCCAGAGCACAGGGGAGAAATCGAGCAGAGGAGTCTTTTCCTGCCGCCATCACGCAAGATAAGCTGATGTGGCCAGCTGAGCTCAAAATTATGTACCCCCATCTTAAAATAACATTGTAACATAAACTTAAGAGGGGAAGTGGATTGTTTTGGTGTCAGGAACTGGGGACATCTCCAGTGCTGGTTCCGGTGGAGACAGACTATTGGGGTCGTGATGACAGGTGCCGACAGAGCTTAAACAGAACAGGACCAGTGTTGCCTCATGTTGCTACTGCACGGCTGACACACGTGGGATACTTTTGATAATGTATGTCACTACAATATTCATATTGATAAATTCTGTACATGTGGCTTGTGATTAAAGTTGATTGTGATTCCTGGTTCCCTTTGTGTTTGAATCGGGACACATATTCATTCATGGCGGCAATGGATGCATATTGTTGTTTGAAAAGTTGTCGGTGACTCCTTTGGGATATCCTTGTGGAGTGTTTTGTGTATGTGGGTGTCGCGGTGTTGTCAAGTGTGGTGGAATGGATTAAATTGTTTATCTGTCTGTTGTTGTTATGACTTACACTTCATCATACACATACCCTAGACATACAACGTAGTCATCACACTATTCCAGAATAATTCTGACTGAGATATATATATATGTGGCAGCAAGTAAGGTTATCTATAATACACTACTCTTATTAAATATAGATACCTTCACAGCTGATCTCAGTCAGTACACTAAGTCCCCTATAAATATTTATAACATCCCACTTCACCACATCCGGGATTTTGAATCTTTCCCTATTAAAAATATTGGGGGTAATTCACTTCAGGGAATATAAGAATTAAAAGGTATCCTTGGGTGGAATTAAATAAGGTTGAGCTCACGGTGCCTGTGTTGTCCATTAGATATATATTTAGAGATTGAATTGTTGGTTAGACATTGTATAAATTTACCTGATAGACAATGGCGGACCTGGCCAAGTTTCGATCTGCTGCTGTTCAGACTGCAAAAGAGTTAGGATTAGATGGGCAAGTTATGGTTGCCTATGTCACTACGGAATGTGACAAATTTATTGAACGCGAAGAAAGAAGGTTTGAAGCCGAAAGAAAGTTAGAGGCTGAAAAAGAAATTAAGAGGTTGCAGATTGAGGCTGAGGCTAAGAAATTGGAGGCAGAAAGAGAAGACAAAAGATTAGCTGCAGAAAGGGAAGCAGAAGAAAGAAGATTGACTGCAGAAAGGGAAGAGAAGAAATTAGCTGCAGAAAGGGAAGCAGAAGAAAGAAGATTGACTGCAGAAAGGGAAGAGAAGAAATTAGCTGCAGAAAGGGAAGCAGAAGAAAGAAGATTGACTGCAGAAAGGGAGAGAAGAAATTAGCTGCAGAAAGGGAAGCAGAAGATAAAAGATTACAAAGGGAACATGAGTTACGACTAAGGGAGTTTGAGTTTCAAGGCCATGCTCCTGAAAATGGTGCCAGTCCCTTTGCCTCTGATGCCACTGCTAGCCAAGGAGCCTCAACCTCAGCTATGAATTTTCATTTAGATCATTTTGTTGAGAAAGACGATGATATAGAGAGCTACCTAAATAGGTATGAACTATTAGCTACCACGTATGGGTTAGAGAGAGAAAGGTGGAGCTTAAAGTTATCTCAAGGACTTCGTGGGGCAGCTTATGAAGTTTTTGCTAAAATGAGCAGAGGTGATCAGGAAAATTATGACATGCTAAAGCAGGCTCTTTTGTTAAGGTATGAAAAGAATGCAGAATTCTATAGGAAAAAATTTAGGAATGCTAAACTACTGTCAGGTGAAACCTATCACCAGTTCTCTGCACGAATAGAGACATACTTGGAGAAATGGACTTCTCTGGGGAAAACCCAAGATCTTAAGAAAATGGTCCTTATAGAGCAATTAAGAGAGTCCATGGCTCCAGACCTGAGAAAGTTTCTCATGGAACAAGGTGCAGAGAGGCTGGGTGAGTTGCTAAATGTTGCTGAAAGGTATCAAGCAGCTCAAGCAGAGGTAACAGGTAATAAAAAGAAACAAGTGGATAACTTTAGGGCACCACAGAACTTTAATAAATTTGATCCTAAGGATCAAAACAAAGGTAAGCACCAGTTTGATAGGCCACGGTATGAAAATAAAAATAAATTCCCACAATTCGATGAAAGGAAATATGATGAAAGAAAATCTTTCAACCAAGGAAAAAGGTGGTGTAAGAATTGTCAGATGGACAATCATGACACTGACCGTTGCAGAAGGAAACCTGTGTATATGGCAACCCTTCAGGTCAGGTCGACCTCAAGACAGGAGGAGGATATTATGTTGGATACCACTCCAGAAGAGATGAGGAAGGCACAGGCTGGGGATAAAACACTCAAGCCTTGTTTCAGAAAATTGTCAACTTGTCATACAACTCCAGGCAAGGGAGATTTTTACATGAAAAACAAGTTGATGTATAGGAAGACTGGAGCTAGATCCAAAGGTCAGGGACAGCTGGTACTTCCTAAAAGATATAGGGCAGACTTAATAAGGAGCCTACATGTGAAACCAGATGGGACCATGAGAAGATAGGTACCATCATTCAAAAGGTGGCTCACAATTATTATTGGCCCAAAGCAAGATGGGACATTGAGAATTTTGTAGAAAGGTGTAGCATAGCACATGAGGGAACACCCACAAGTGGGAACATTGATCAGGACCTGGACACGCCACGGGGCAAAATTAGGCCTGATAATAAAAAGAAAAATAGATTTGATAAAGTGGACCAAATGGAATGGGAAGCCCCTTTTCACGGACAAGCTTCACTTAACTGTTTTACAATGGCCACTATGCGGAGAGTGCAAACAGATGTCTTACCCCAGGATAAGCCGAAAATCCCTCAATCGGACTTAAACAAACTGGAGGAAGAGGATGTAGAGAGGAAATCTCTCATCAAGAATTTTAAGTGGGGAGAAAGCCCCAAAAGAAAAATTGGTAGCGGTCGTTTTGTGCATGAAAATTCTGGGAAGAAAAATCATCACTATAAAGCTTCGAGTGGAAGAGACCATACCGGTGCATGGACAAATAGGTCCACACAATTAAAGGTCCATATGTAGCTTTGTTAAGAACGTGGACTGATGAAAAGGCAGAGGAAAACATTACATCTTCATACCAATATGTGAATGAGCTGACCACTCGTTTAAAAACTGGCTGGAAACTTGCCAATGAAAATTTGAAACAAGCCAGGAAGAAACATGCTGCCTATTATAACAGGAAAGCGAAAGACAGAAATTTGGCTGTGGGAGAGAAAGTACTGCTTCTTTTGCCCGGGAGTCAGAATAAGTTACAGATTGGATGGCAGGGTCCATATACAGTTCTAGAGAAGGTGTCTAGAACAAATTATAAGATAGATAAGAAGGGGAAAGAAAAAATCTATCATGTGAATCTCCTGAAGAAATATTTGGAAAGAGAACATCAGGAAGAGACACACTTGTTGACCTTGTCCATCGCCATGGAGATGAAAAAGGAACCACTTTCATCATTTGAATATCCATTACACCCCTGTGAGACAGCAGCACAGGTGAAAATCAGTACACATTTAACGAAAACTCAGAAAGAGAGAGTGCAACAGGTTCTAAATAATCATGCAGAGGTGTTAACAGACCGACCAGGGCATACAAACCCATTGGAATATGATATGAAACTGATAGACCCCACACCTGTCTGTATGAAACCATATTCGATTCCGTTTGCTAAGGAGAAAGCTTTGAAGGAAGAGATAGACTATCTATTGAAGGAGGGAATTATTTCACACAGTGAATCCTCATATAGTTCCGGTGTTGTACTCTTAAGGAAGCCCTCTGGAGAACATAGACTCTGTATAGATTACAGGAGACTGAATGCTATTACAGAAGGACAGGTGGATCCATTGCCGGATACAAATCAGCTGTTTGCCAGACTAAATAAAGCTAAATATTTCTCAAAAGTGGATCTGAGTAAAGGATACTATCAGATTCCAGTAAAGCCTGAGGTTAGACCATACCTAGCTTTTAGTACCTCAGAAGGACACTATGAGTTTAATAGATTGCCATTTGGATTGAAGAATGCGCCTAGTGTCTTCTCTAGAATGATGAGAAAATTGTTGGATGTAAACATTTCGGAGGAACGTAATGAATCCCTGAGTTGCCTCTTTGATTGAGGATATTCCGAATGTTTCATACAGGATAATAAGAAGATTATGGGATCCACTAAGAAAACTCTGCTATCACCAGGTATATGTTATCTCCTCATAACGTACATTTTGAGGGAAATATAATGTTCTCTGGACATGTCATTGCGCAGACTCAGAGAAGAGAAATGGTGAATACGGGTTGCGAAGCAGCATTAAGACAAGCATTCACACTTGCGGCTGTTCAGTAACATAACCGAAATATATTATTGGTTGTAGAAGTCTGAGGCAGATTTCATGAGTAGTGCCTACTCTGAATGGACCCAACTACATAAAACCATGATAGCCCCACAGCAGAGTAAAGTCAAGTTGACTTACATTTATCTATGTGTATATAGAATAAAGGACTGACATATAATGTCTGTTTTAAGAGGGGAGGTGTCGTGAAATATTCTAATCCACATATATAAATTATCAGGTAAATATAAAGCCTAACAAATAAATTCTAATAAAGAAAAGAGCAATGGTAAAATAACAGTGCGGTCACAATGAATGTACGCAAAATCCCCTTTGTTTTATGCTTCGTCTGCAAATTGTAACGCTTTCACGTTGATAGTAAAAGCCTACTATATTATTACCCGCTTTCTTCAATGAAACGTGTGCTGTATTTCTTGGAAAAACATTTGAGATACGCAAGCTGAACAATGACCTAATTTTAATATTTCATTCATTCCATTTTATACACAGCGTAACTAAAAGACAGATAAAGCAGGATAGAGAGAAGGGAGAGGCAGAAAGCCGAACGCATGCAAAATTAAACACGCGTCTCGCTATTAATGCCACCCCAACAAGCGTAACGCGATACACAATGACTACTATCACGCGTGTAAGGCCACATGCACTAACTTTTTCGGACGGACAGTGATAAAAACACTAACCTTCCCAGAGTTAGGTTTTAAAATCACGAAAAACGCTTATTAGAAAAGATAACATTAGATGGGTTTACGTTTGAAAACATTACAGTACCCAGACAGCACATCTTCGAAACAGGAGGTAGAAGAAATTGCATATTTTGAACGCAGCCACTTAGCTCTCTTAAATTTGTATATTTGGGTTCCTTAGGGCTTGCTGACAAAGAATATGTAAAACGTTACGCAAATAGTCTAGGAATTAACAAGTTATAACCAAAATAAAATAGTGGGGATGCCTGACAGCATGAAATCATTTCTGCTCATAAAATTTTTTTTATAACGTGTTTGAAAAAACCTTACGTACAGAAATAGCCTACCATGTAAACTCCAAATTGATTGGAGCGCAACAAATATAAGACTAAACACGATTGGTCGGACTATAAATACTATCTTTGGTTGTTAGGGGAGACGTAGGAAGGTAAAATTTTTTCAAACACTTGTCGAAACGTGGCTCCATTGGCCAGACTCGCTGATATAATCACTTAGGAGCGTTAGTTCGAGACCACTAGTTCAAATAAGCTTGATAAAGCAACAGTGCGTTGAAGCCAGCTCATATTTTTGCTAAATAAAAGCCTGGAACATAAGCAGATGGGAATTTGTGCCAGAATTCATTGCTAGTCAACGTATCTGTGTATTTCCATGAATTGTGGGACCGTGGTCTTGATGGTATTGAGCAGCACCTGGTCAGAGCTTTGCTGAATCCAGAGTCGGACAGCATACTCCTTGGTCCATTTAGCTATCAGTGAGGTGTCTCCAGAGCACAGGGGAGAAATCGAGCAGAGGAGTCTTTTCCTGCCGCCATCACGCAAGATAAGCTGATGTGGCCAGCTGAGCTCAAAATTATGTACCCCCATCTTAAAATAACATTGTAACATAAACTTAAGAGGGGAAGTGGATTGTTTTGGTGTCAGGAACTGGGGACATCTCCAGTGCTGGTTCCGGTGGAGACAGACTATTGGGGTCGTGATGACAGGTGCCGACAGAGCTTAAACAGAACAGGACCAGTGTTGCCTCATGTTGCTACTGCACGGCTGACACACGTGGGATACTTTTGATAATGTATGTCACTACAATATTCATATTGATAAATTCTGTACATGTGGCTTGTGATTAAAGTTGATTGTGATTCCTGGTTCCCTTTGTGTTTGAATCGGGACACATATTCATTCATGGCGGCAATGGATGCATATTGTTGTTTGAAAAGTTGTCGGTGACTCCTTTGGGATATCCTTGTGGAGTGTTTTGTGTATGTGGGTGTCGCGGTGTTGTCAAGTGTGGTGGAATGGATTAAATTGTTTATCTGTCTGTTGTTGTTATGACTTACACTTCATCATACACATACCCTAGACATACAACGTAGTCATCACACTATTCCAGAATAATTCTGACTGAGATATATATATATATATATGGCAGCAAGTAAGGTTATCTATAATACACTACTCTTATTAAATATAGATACCTTCACAGCTGATCTCAGTCAGTACACTAAGTCCCCTATAAATATTTATAACATCCCACTTCACCACAGTGGTGTGACCAAGAAGGCTACCTTTGATCGAAAGTTACAAACCTGACTTTTTTCCCTAAGTAGTGGAAACCTCGTGATTCTGACACAGTGAACCCGCTTACACTAATTCTTACCTGAACTGATAAAGTGACACTAACTTAAAATCTGAAAAAACTTATCGCCTGAAGAGAACACTCCCCGTACAAATTGGATGAAACCAAGATCTGCAGAGCTGGGTATTCGCTTCACTAAACGATAAAACAGATTGTGTCATAGCGTGCGCCAGACGGTGAACAACGGCAAGTTATAGGGTAAGAAAGTGAGAAGTGCACGACAGGGCCCTGATGAAAGAACCGAGTGAAAGTAGACTGAGGGATGTTCTTTGTTGATTCACTCACAATTGTAACATTTCTTTATGCAAGGTATTGCTAACTATATATCTATATATTCCCTTATACTAGATCAGAGTATCCAGTCTGTTCATACCTTAAAGGGGAAGAATTTTAGACTAAATCATATGTATCTGTGACTCTTTGGGCTATCCCTTTCTTCTAACGGAACTGTGGGCTATCCATCGAGGGAAGGATCATACCAACGGGTCTATCATTCTGGTAGCATTTCTGATTTTTTTTGTTTATGATTTTTATTGTATATGCTTGATGTGATTTGATATGTTGTGAGAGAAGTTTAGTCTTGATAATTAAACTACTCATAAAATTTATTCCAGAGTGTCGGTCAGTTTGTTTGCCCAAAACTATTCATATAATCATTGTCATAGTTTTTCCCACGTCTGTACGTCTAACTGTCGTCTTATGGGTGTATGTATGTGAGTGGATATATATATATATTTCATTTATATGTGTGTAGACTGTCTGACTCAATCTAAATCTGTCGTAGAAGATAAGTGAAAGAGAGAAGATTTTCTTGATTTCAGAGACAGCCTCTATCACATTTCTACCATCTCACTCGTGGAAAATCTATTGCTATTACTACTTCTCACTGTGACTATCACTTATTCTAATCTATTCAGAAGGGACCAACCCAAGTCTTAATTCTCCCTATCAAAAATCTACGACAGATGGGGTCTCGTCTATCGGGATTTTGAACTTTGAATAGGAAGACGAGACGATAAATATCAGCTCGTTTGTAAGATTCTGTATTCTGATATAGAGTAAGAGTGTGATGTCTTGTGAGTTTTGTATCTTTTAAAAATAACTATCCCCTAGACATATCGATCTGTTTTATGGGCGTGCTGACCACACGGCTAATAATTGTTTTTCCACAGCATTATTTAGCATTATACATTTGGTTTACAGGTTGATTTTGTCGAAATATATGTTAATTACTGATTTTGTAATACTAAACGCTGTAAAGTTTTGTGAGTGTATAACATTCACAGGGTTCTGAAGAAGTAGAGGTTTGAGCAAAGCTAAGGAGTGCGTTCAGACAATTACGTCCTTAAATTGCCTCCCTTACCCTAACTATCTTCAGGGGTGAACTTATAGTGGATTAAAAAAATTAAGGGATTTTTTTTTCTCCTTAAAATTTTTTTGAAATAATTATTTTGTTTCCACTGTAGCAACTTATTTTTCAGTAGTAAATCTTAACTACCATTTATTTGGCGTAGTCGTCTGCATTAGGTGCTTTATTGCCGATTAATAGCAGCGATAGTTAGACACTATATTTTTGGAGGAAGTATCCCAGGTTAAACTATATCATCTTTTGTTTTGGTATTTTTTCGCAAGTAGTAGGAAACAGTGCATCCTTTTCCCTATTTCTTTCTGGACTAAGTCTCAGCCACCGACTTATTATGGCAGAAAGAGCAAAGCTTAGACAGCTCCTCAGGAACGAGGCGAGAGAAGAAGGTTTGGAAGGAGAAGAAGCGAAAGCTTTTGTCAGAGACGAACTTGAGAGATATGACGCGGAGAGGAAAGCAGCCGAAGCTTTAAAGCAGAGGAAGATGGACAAGGAAATGGAAATTCGCATCATGCAGCATGAGGAAAGAAAGAAGGAGAGACAGCATGAGGAAAGAGAGAAGGAGAGACAGCATGAGGAAAGAGAGAAGGAGAGACAGCATGAGAAGGAGAGAGAGGAGAGACAGCATGAGGAAAGAGAGAAGGAGAGACAGCTTGAGGAAAAAGAGAAACAGAGACAGCACGAGTTGGCGCTTAAGACCCTAGAGTTCCAAAGCCGTGGTGCTGCCTCTACCTCCAGCAGTGGAGAGTCTTCTCCTCATTCTTCCTTAACTGTTCAAACTAACCCCCAATCTCTTCAACTCAACGCTATGTACTTTGCTCTTGAATCTTTCCCTTGTCCTAATGAGAAGATTGACACATGGCTAGAAAAATTTGAGAAAATTGCAACTCTGTACGGTTTAGAGAGGTCGCGTTGGTGTATGAAACTTTCCCAGGCCCTTAAAGGTTCTGCTTATGATGGTTATTCTAAACTGGAAAGTGGCCAACAAGACAACTATGGTGTGTTGAAGAAAGCGTTACTGGAGCGCTTCGAAATGAATGCTTGCAAATTTCTGCAACTGTTTCGCAACAGCAGGAAGGAGAGCTCTGAAACTTTCCAGCAGTTTTCATCTCGTTTGAAGGGATATCTGACAAAGTGCCTTGAGCTTTCACAGCTCCCCTCTACCTATGAAGGTCTGGAGGAATTTTTTTTAACAGAACAAATATAGAACACTTTGTCTGCTGATACCCGGAGATTCCTAACGGAGCAGGGGGCGGAAAAGCTTGAAGACATCTTAGAAAAGTCTGAGCGATATCACAATGCGCTGGCCGAACTACCGGCCACAAAACGTAAACCGACAGAAGAGCATTTTCGGAAAAATAATCTAGACCAATCTTCTCATGCTTCTAATCAGAATAACCACAGAGAAACTGGACCTCAGAACCCCCCTCCTGAAAAATCCAAGTTCTGCAAAAACAAGTACCCCAACCACAGTAAACAGTCTGATCAACCCGACCGCCCTTCATGGCAGCGCAGCCAGAAAGGACAAGGTGGCAAAGGAAAAACCCCTGAGCACGGGACTAATGATCAGAGTGAGCACACCGAGCCTAAACGCATCGGATGCTTGCTAACAGTCTCACAAGGCGGAATTATTGACAGTGATTCCCAACCTGTTGGGGATACACCCTCAACGCGAGGTACTGTTATTATGAACGGTTCTCAAACTTCTTGTTTATTTGACACGGGGCTTTCGTATGATTGCATTGTTGCCAGAAACCTGGTTAAACCCGGTCAAGAGACAGAAGAGACCGTCCAACTTTGTGGAGTTCGTAAGAGTGAGGCACCTACAGCGCTTCCCATTGCATTGGTGGAGATCCACTCTGATTTTGTCAGAGGTGTGATCAAAGCGGCTGTTATGGATGATCCCATCTACCCAGTCATACTTGGCGGGAGATACGTGTGTATTGGGAAACCGGAAGAGCCGATTGTGGCAGCAGTAACTACAAGAGGGCAAACCAAGAAGGAACGGGAGCCTGCGCCTAATTTGTTACCTATGGAACTTAAAGAAGCGCAACAAAAGGACCCTACTTTGGCACCCTGCTTTAGGAAACTGCCCATGGCTAAGGAACCCAAACAGCACGGGGACATTTTTTCTAAGGATGTCATACTTTATCGCAGAACGGGCAAGCCTGACCAAGGTTACAACCAGCTCCTAGTACCGAAACAGTACAGAAGCCAAATCCTAGAAATGGGGCACTCTCTTCCCTTCAGCGGACATATGGGACAGAACGCCACAAACCAACAGATAACCACTCATTATTGGTGGCCAGGAGTAAATACTGATATTATCAGGTATGTCAAATCCTGTGCCCAGTGCCAACGTGTGCCACCCAAGCAACGGGCACCCCCAGTCTCTTTGGGTGAAATGCCAATAGTGGGAACACCATTCGAACGGGTTGTGATCGACATTTTAGGACTCTTAGAAAGGACTAAAAGAAGGAACAGGTTTATCCTGACCTTAGTCGATACATGCACTTTATGGGCAGAAGCTATCCCGCTAACATGCGCAGATGCCAAGCATGTCGCAGAAGCCCTCGTGCAGATTTTCACTCGGTTGGGATTCCCTCAGCAAGTGTTGACGGATAACGGATCTCCATACCGAAACCTGTTGATGGATGAGATCGTGAAGATCTTGAGGACCCAACACATCTACACAAAGCCTTATACTCCGGCCGGAAATGTGCTCGTGGAACGTGTTAATGGAAACCTCAACATGATGTTAAGTAAACAGGCACAAGTGAAACAAGAAGATTGGGATCTTTGTATTCCTGCAGCTTTATTTGGCTAAAGAGAATCTCCTCATACTTCCACAGGATTTCCGCCAGCTACGCTTTTATTCGGCAGACCTATCAAGGGGGCGCTTGAAGTCTTACTTTGGTCGCTGACAGACCAGAAAGCTGATGAGACAGTTGTCTCAGCCAGTAAATACGTATCGGATTTAAAGGATAGGTTGAAACTAGGATGGGACCTAGCAACGACCAACTTTAAGCGAGCACGCACAAAGCACGCTAACCGATACAGGAAAGTCGCGAAAGAGAGAGAACTGGAAGCAGAAGAGAAAGTTTTGGTGTTACTCCTTACCGGAAACAACCAACTGAAGATCGGATGGCAAGGGCCGTTTACCGTCCTGAAAAAGATGTCTAAGGCTAACTACCAGATCTCTATTCAAGGAAAGGAAAAGGTTTTCCATTTAAATCTGTTAAAGAGATACTTGGAAAAACCAGTGCCAACCTCCGACCATCTCCTGACGATCGCCAAAACTGACGAAGATGACGATAGTGGCAGGGAAATTCCACTGCACACACATGAAATCTTTCAAAAATGTCAGAAACGGCGACGCTCTTTCAAGCGCGCATGGGAGACATTCCAGACAAAGGAAACTTTGATAGGAGACGTGAGTAGGAATTGGAGAGATGGAGGGGGGAGATGAGAGGGAAGAAGACAGACACCCTGAAGCTACGGATATAGGAAATTTAATTCCATAACGTAGACATGGAGTGATTCCATATCTTAAAGGGGGGACGTTCTGTCACGGAGAGTTATGATCATTAAATTTTCTATATTTTCCTCTTCCTTTCTTCCACCCGTGTTCTCTAATTATTGTCGTTCTTTACCTTTTTCCTGTATTTTTCGCATCCATTCGGTTGCGAGAAATAAAAATTTCCCCATTCTCACTTTCGCCAGTTTCGTTTCTCATTTTGAAACGCATTTCATTGCTGATTAAACTGAGAACGCAGTTATGACGTAACGTGTCAGCCCCTACCCGAGACGCAGAGTGTATTTCTTCGGCTAAGTTTCTGGGCCTGAAGTGTGAGAATTCACTCCGTCAGACATGAGGAGGAGACATTTGTCTGGTAGTTTGCATCTGACATGTAGTTCCCAAGGTAGATTCTCAGTGTCAGGTGATATGACACTCACGCTCCACGGCCAGAGTTGGCGTAAGGTGCGAGAAAGCAAAGTGTCAGTTATGGTTCTCAGGATGAGTTTCTCGGGGAGGTGCGAAAAACTGTTTCTGCACTGGAGACGGGTTGTCTAAGATTCGCAACTGACACGCGCCCTCTCGGTCAGTAGGTGGCAGTTACGGCATGCGTTTAGGTGTTAAATGTAAGTGTTAAGACGGAAAGGGGAGGTTATTGCGTAGTTTTCGGAAAGAGCGCACATCTTTGTCTGGTAATAGATATTAACCAGAGTTTGAAACTTTCTTTTCATTCTCCAACTTGCAGTAGACAGAATCACTCGTGCTAGTGAATGAAGCTTGTATAGCGAAGTCATTAGTTTTTCGTCAAAATTTTGCCGAGCTTCTAAATACCTATCTAGTGAATTATCCTAGTCGTTGTGAAACTGTAATTCTGTTTGGAGGTAAAATAGCATATATAGTATCTAGTATTTTGTGAAGTGTTTAAAGTGTTAACTCGCTTATTTCATTTTGCTAGTTAGATTTGTGCAGAGAGTTAATAAATACTTAAGTCTGTATTATTTTCTAGGGACGTGGTCTCAGTGGAATGCAGAATATATTACAATTTCTAGCTTAAACTCAGTCGGCTATTAAGGAATTTAATTTAACTGCTAATAATCAGACGAGAATAAACTTTCTAAACTAACTTATAACTGCTAGAAGCCTCATGAGTGTTGACGGATACGCATGTATTCCTAATTCATGAGGATTGATGATTTTTATATATAACTTATTTCACGGGAAAATTTAAATGATAAGATAAGCTACGCTTGCAGTTTAAATTATCAGTTATAGTATGTATAATTATTTAATATGTGTTCTTTCCATTTATATATAGTGAAACTGTGGTACCCAAACTTTGCCAGCGCTAAGTACGTATGAGTGATATCTGTGAAGAACTAAAACATTTACCTTAGAGTGGCTTGGTGCAAAATCTTTACGAGTACTTTAACGGTTAAATGAGATAACGGACCTCTTGCACCTGATTTGATTCTTCCTGAGAAAAAACTTAAGAACAGTGCAGCCTGGTGGCAAGTAAACTATTACAAACAGTAACGTTTTTTCCCGCACATTTTTGTCAACTTGTGGTGTGACCAAGAAGGCTACCTTTGATCGAAAGTTACAAACCTGACTTTTTTCCCTAAGTAGTGGAAACCTCGTGATTCTGACACAGTGAACCCGCTTACACTAATTCTTACCTGAACTGATAAAGTGACACTAACTTAAAATCTGAATAAACTTATCGCCTGAAGAGAACGCTCCCCGGACAAATTGGATGAAACCAAGATCTGCAGAGCTGGGTATTCGCTTCACCAAACGATAAAACAGATTGTGTCATAGCGTGCGCCAGACGGTGAACAACGGCAAGTTATAGGGTAAGAAAGTGAGAAGTGCACGACAGGGCCCTGATGAAAGAACCGAGTGAAAGTAGACTGAGGGATGTTCTTTGTTGATTCACTCACAATTGTAACATTTCTTTATGCAAGGTATTGCTAACTATATATCTATATATTCCCTTATACTAGATCAGAGTATCCAGTCTGTTCATACCTTAAAGGGGAAGAATTTTAGACTAAATCATATGTATCTGTGACTCTTTGGGCTATCCCTTTCTTCTAACGGAACTGTGGGCTATCCATCGAGGGAAGGATCATACCAACGGGTCTATCATTCTGGTAGCATTTCTGATTTTTTTGTTTATGATTTTTATTGTATATGCTTGATGTGATTTGATATGTTGTGAGAGAAGTTTAGTCTTGATAATTAAACTACTCATAAAATTTATTCCAGAGTGTCGGTCAGTTTGTTTGCCCAAAACTATTCATATAATCATTGTCATAGTTTTTCCCACGTCTGTACGTCTAACTGTCGTCTTATGGGTGTATGTATGTGAGTGGATATATATATATATATATATATTTCATATATATGTGTGTAGACTGTCTGACTCAATCTAAATTTGTCGTAGAAGATAGGTGAAAGAGAGAAGATTTTCTTGATTTCAGAGACAGCCTCTATCACATTTCTACCATCTCACTCGTGGAAAATCTATTGCTATTACTACTTCTCACTGTGACTATCACTTATTCTAATCTATTCAGAAGGGACCAACCCAAGCCTTAATTCTCCCTATCAAAAATCTGCGACAAGCTAGAGTGCAGCTGCATGGACAATTAAGCAAAAAGACCACAATGGAACATGGAGTCCCACAGGGTGGGGTCCTTTCCCCAACACTCTTCCTTATATATATATAAATGATATAACAGAAAACATCCACAAGAATGTCCACAACTCTCTCTATGCTGATGACCTGGCCTTGTGGACTTCAGAAGAATACATCACCACAGCAAGAGTGCGTATGCAGGATTCACTGCTAGCCCTTGAAAGTTGGTCCAGAAAGTGGTTGCTCAAAATCAATGAACAAAAAACAACACACACTATTTTTACCTTGTCCAACAAACCACAGCAAGCAAAGCTACAACTAAATGGGCAGACAGTACGAGAAGATGAAACACCAACATACTTAGGAATCACACTAGACCGCCGAATGACGTGAAAATCACAGATAACCAAAATACAGCTAAGGGCAAAACTTTGCATGGCCATCATAAAAAAGTTAGCTGGTACCACATGGGGTGCTGATGAGAATATCCTCAAAAAGCTGTACACAGGCAGAGTGAGACCTGCTATGGAATACGGTATCACAGCTTGGTCGACGGCAGCAAAGTCAAATTTTGACAGAGTAAACAGACTCCAAAACCAAGCAGCACATATTATAACAGGGCCCTTAAGTCCACAAAAATCAACCATATGGAAAACATTACAGAAAAAATTACAGGGCTACAGTCAATGAAGGACAGACGTGACAGCAGAGTCTTACAACAACTGGAAAAATTTAAGAGACTCGAAGGACACCCCATGTTCCAAAGAATGAATAGGCTAGGAAGAGGCAGGATCAAAGGAACTAACTTTGTGGCCCAAGCAAAAGAAAAAATTAGCAAAAATACCATGCTAGCAAGCTCAGTTGCAAAGAAAACATCAACAAGCACAATCCCACTGTGGAAAACAAGATGCTTTCCTGAGCTAAAATCTGATATTCCAGGCATTGAAAGTAAGGTAACACAGACAGAAACACAAAGAAAGTGTATAGCAACTAAGTATATTGATCAAAAATTCCCAGCAAAGTTTTGGACACATGCATATACTGATGGTTCAGCAAAAAATGCAGTTGAAAATAGGGGTTCCGGCATCCTCATAAAATTAAAAAATAGAATCCACTCTATGGCAATTGTCACTGGCAAATACTGCAATAACTTCAGTGCTGAAGCAGAAGCCCTGAAACAGGCAGCGGAAACTCTTACTGAATGCAAAGCACAGGCGGAAAAACAGATAGTAATATTTACAGATACCCTCTCAGTAATAACAGCGCTGAAGAGCCACCATGCTAATGGATTGAAAGATCTGATAATCTCCCTTGAAAGACTGGCCAAATGCTTCAACAAGTGCACAATCTAGTGGATACCAGCCCATTGCAACATACCAGGAAATGAGGAGGCAGACAAGAAAGGAGGTGCCTTACAACAAAATTATATAGAGACAACGTACGCAATGGCAAAGACTACTATAAAGGCTACATTCAAGTCCAAATGGGAAAGAGAGCACCCGGGCCATTTGAAAAATGATGCATATCATCAAATATACAGGGAAAAACAGGTCATCATTTTTCGGCTACGGACTGGACACAACAGATTGAGATACCATCTATACCACAAATACAAAATTGGTGCAACAAATCTCTGCACCTGCGATACCAGCCCTACGACAGTCGAACACCTGCTGCAGTACTGCCCAACCTACATTAATGAACGGAGTAGCATATGGCAACAACCCACTTCTGTCAACGAAAAACTGTTTGGAGATGTCGGGAACCTTGAGTTGACTACTGCCTTTATTAGAGTCATTAATGTGGAGGTCTGAGGGCGAACGAGGACGAAGAAGATAACCCATCAAGGGTTGAACGGGACACTTTATATTTAAAAAAAAACTAAAATGAGAAAACAAAGCAACAGGAATGATCTTCAGTAACAGCACGGTTATTAAAAATACGATAACTGACCTGAACATGCAGGTGCAAAACATTAGTAAAGTAGTTCTTCTTCGCACATTCTCAGACGCCTACTTGAATAAATTAAAAGAAATCAGTGGTCAGAATGAAGCTATTTGCATCTCCAAAGAGTTTTTTTAAGGACTAATACTGATGAAGGCCACTCGAGCTTTCTAAGTTCTTCATGTGTTGGGCATCTTTGAAGCAGACGTTCAGCCGTCATTTTATAAGTGCCACATTTAATCTCATCGGAAGTTAATATTTGTAGCTTGTTGAATAGATGGTATCACAATATACTGTGACACATGCGGAGTCTGAAGATTACACTGGACAACAGCCAAAATGTATCCGAGACAAAAGTAGCTATTTTTAACTAATTTGGACATGCTGATCACGATTATGAACTTAAAAATCGCGAATTAGCTCTAGTTTTCAAGATCCGGGGGGGGGGGGGGGGGGTTAAAAAAAGCTTACAGCCTTTATTTTGGTTGTGAGATCGGTGACCAGGATCGGTATTGGGCCCCACATATATGATGTCAATCCTGTGCAACGAATCTGCGCTGCTGGTTGAACCGAAAAGGACGATCGATGCGTTTTGCAGTTCCAATGGTGTGGAGGGAACCGACAAACCATCTTAATGATTGTTACTTTTGCATGACTCCTCCAATTGGACATGGTATTTCTAAGAAGAAATAGCGGCCTGTGGCCTATCCGAATATTCCCTCTGCTATGCGGCCAGTGCCTCACGGGGAAGGACTTCCTGTTCCTGACCCACCAGAATCTTATACTCTGGATGACGAAGAAAATAATAAGGCCAGTGGACATCCGTCACCCGTGAAAGCGTCTACATCAAGAGATCCCGATTTCGTGCCTATTGAAGAGTCTGTACAGCTACATACAATTACCCAGAGTGAATTGAATGATCTAGTGAGAGATCTGGAATTGCCAAAAATTAAAGCAGAGCTGTTGGGGTCCATACTGCGGCATTGGAATCTTCTAGAAGAGAATGTGCATGTGTCTGTGTTTCGTGCTCGGCAAAAAGGTCTGCTTCCATATTTCAAAATAATAGATAACCTCATTGCTTGCGTTGGTATACTGGGTCTGATGGCAGCACTGCACATCAACTACAAAGACGACGATTGGAAGCTGTTCATTGATTCGTCCAAGTTGAGCTTAAAAGCTGTGCTGCTCCATAATGGTAACATTTTACCACAAGATCTTGGTCCCTCCTCTCCACATCAAACTTGGACTAATGACGAATTTTGTAAAGGCCATGGATCGAAATGGGGCAGGATTTTTATACCTTCTGATAAATTTCCCAGACTTAGTGAGCCAAAATCAAGGAAGGTGTATTTGTCGGTTCACAGATACGTCAGCTCTTCAGAGATCAGCGTTTTGATGATATCCTCACAGGTGATGAAAAGTTAGCTTGGAATGCTTTCCAGCACGTGGCCACAAACTTTCTAGGAAACAATAAGGCTGACAATTACCAGGAGCTTGTAGAAACCCTCTTGCAGCGCTACGAGAGACTAGGGAGCAACATGTCTTTGAAATGACACTTTTTACACTCTCATCTGGATTTCCTCCCTGCTAACTGCGGTGCTGTCAGTAACGAGCATGGGGAACGATTTCATCAGGACATTACTACCATCGAAAAAAGGTACCAAGGGAAACGGAATGCAGCAATGCTAGCAGACTATTGTTGGAACCTTGTGAGAGATGCTCCAGAAACTCATTACAAGCGACAGGCAAAAAGGCGTCGCCGTGAATCATTTCCGCTATGAGCATTATTATCATATGGTATGTATATGCAAATGTGTAAAACTTGTTTTACACATATTTAAAAAACTAGAGCTGATCTGGTGTTTTAACGGCCATTTTCATATTCAGCAGCCCAAACAACATAAAGGTAACTTGGTTTAATCTCAGATACACACAAAAAGTCAAAATTTGTTGTCCAGTGTTATCATTTCGTCTCTTCTGCTGAGATGGTAATATGCATCATCGTGTGTGTGGCCTGGATGCTCTGCATGCCACTTGTTTCTTGTGACTAGGTGGAAATTTAGATGGTGTTGAGTTGATAGTAGAGCCAGTAAAAGAGTGCTGAACTACCAAAGATACCCCAGTCTCAGAAATTAGTACTGGCACAAGATGTAGTCAGACTGTTAAGAACTCTTGTCCAGAAAGTAAAGAGCAGATCAAGAGTCTACCTCGCTTCTCGTATGACTACCCTATGCTCTAAAGTAATTCCACTTCAACAAATTTCACACAATAAACAAATGGAATTAACTTCACAAAGTCAAAAAGTACAATTAAAATTAATCAATTTATTTATAATTATTTGCTCTCTTCTTTCTTCTTGGTAAAATAAATGAGATATATATATACTGTTCAAAAAAAGAAACGCAACATTATTGCAGTGGTAACGGACACCGAATTTCAAACTTGTAACAAAATTTTATTTTACGGAATTAATGTTTCAATCTTGGCATGAAGAAACTTTCAGACTTTAACAATGAAATGATGTTCATTAAATTTCGTTTGGACTTTTATTCTTTGCGACTGAGGCCTCCGTTTCAGTAAGGTGTATGGCCTCCTCTGGCCTCTATCAGAGAACGACATCTCCTTGACATGGATCCGATTAGCCGTTGGATCTGTTGTTGTGGGATGGCTGCCCACTCTTCCCGCAGTGCAAGAGATAACTGTCGGAGATTGGCTGGAGCCACGTCTCGCTGGCGGAGTCGTCTGTCGAGTTCATCCCATAAGTGTTCTATGGGGTTCAGGTCTGATGACATGGCTGGCCACGGAATGGTCTGGACGTTGTTGTCAGCGAGGAACTTGGTGGTGAGTTGTGCCACATGAGGTAGAGCGTTATCCTGCTGAAAAATCGACCCTCGTGCAGCCATAAGTGGAAGGACGTGAGGACGAAGAATTTCAGCGACGTATCGTTGGGCATTCAGGCGTCCTTTAGTTTGCACCAGGTCACTTCTTCCCATGAAGTTGATCGCCTCCCACATCAGTACACCTCCACCACCATGTGGAGGAGCCTCATCAACGCTGTAATGGGCGTAGCGCACATGGACTCTGCGGTAAACTCTTCTCCGTCTATCGTGTCGCTGGAGCACAAAAAATGATTCATCACTAAACCAAACCCGTCTCCAGTCATTCCCAACGGTCCATTGACGATGCTGGTTTGCCCACTGCAGTCGGTTCTGGCAATGCCGGTCCGTAAGAACAGGACCTCTGTAGGGTCTTCTAGCCCAAAGACCAGAGTCGTGCAGCCGGTTCTTGGCCGTTTGATCTGAAATTCGACGAGCTTCTGACATTGACTGGACTGTGGAGGACGCAGATGCAAGTCGATTCCTGAGGTGACGCAGCCGTATGAAGCGGTCTTCGGCAGGAGTTGTGACTCTGGGTCTTCCACTGAGCGGCCGGTCTGCCACTGAGCCAGTTTCTTGAAATAGCCTCCAAAGGCGACTAATGGTGCTTCTAACCACATTAAATTGTCTGGCCACTACACTTTGTGACTGTCCAGTCTGTAAACGTCCAATGATGATGAGTCGTTGTTCTGTAGTGAGATAAGCCATACTTGCGCATTGAATTTTCAACTGAATTTATTCGAGGAGCGTCGATCTTTTATAGGCATTCAATAATATGGTCAGAGAGTTTTGTGTTCAGTAAGTTTCACGGGATTCTCATGAACCTGTCACGAGTTATTGTCAAAAATGTTATTTTGACCTTGACTTCTTTCATGACCTCGCGAATCATGAGGTGAGTACAATTCAGGTAACCACGAGAAGTTAATGACCAGGTGGACACAGTCGATAGGTTGACTGATGTCCAATCAGCGAATATCTTTTATAAAAGTAACACCAAAAAAGTTGCGTTTCTTTATATATATATATATATATATATATATATATATATATATATATATATATATATATATATATATATATATATATATATATATATATATATATATATATATATATATATATATATATATATATATATATATATATATATATATATATATATATATATATATATATATATATATATATATATATATATACATAAAATATTCACAGAATGAATTTCAATTTAAACCACAAAAGTTTCTGTGTTATTCTGTCTATTTCACCGACTAATGTTCACAACTGTTCATCACGAGATTATTTTTCTGGTTACTCGTTGTGTTCAACCGTTTGTGACTGTTTATCCCTTATCTTTTTGGGTTAAGTCCTGGAATGATGAACAACAATCCCTCAACCAGTAAATGTTGACACAACACTGTAGAGTCTTTACTGAACTGCCAATGCAATATGGAAGCCAGCAAATAGGAGAGGTCCAGAATATAGTGTTCCTTGTCACTATGCAGGATCACACTGATGGATCTCACTTCCAGTCTTTGACTTCTACAATATGAAACCTGAAACAACACAGACCATGTGGATAGCCTCTTTCTATGGGTTACCATTAGCTTAGTGTAGGTAGGTGTTTTTATCATTGTAGTGAAAGGTTCTTATGAGTGTAGTGTCAGTAGTAGTTACTGAAAGAACTGAAGAAGAAATCAGTCTGACAAGAATGTAATCCATATGTCAGAGAAGAGCACTGGTATCACAGGATAGTCACGGCTGTGAAGGTCTCTACTTTAGATATTGATTAGATATGTTAGAGCTTAAGGTGCCACCTCCGCTATGTAACTAACCTATGATAATCAAACAATTCAGTAAAAACTCGAAATGCAACATTATAAAATTAATGAGCCTCTGGCTTTACAATTAATGAATCATTTATTATTTACATCTATCTTTTGCTCTTCTGGTGCATTTATGAATGGTGAAAATATGAAAATTGAATGAATAAAATGTAATTACAAAATTGAATGATAGTTGAGTTATATTCAATAACTGATTAAGAGGTTCTTTCTGGAATCTTCAATTTATCATTAAAAAAAAGTTCATCCAATGTTCCTTTATCACTAAAGTATCTTGTCTGGTCTGTTATTCAAAACTGTTTTATCATCATAACGCACTAGTCACTTGGCTTTGACTGCTCACACTGGTTGCAGGAATTTGGTCACACAGAATACTTATCATTAAAGTCTATGACTGTCCTCGATGAGAATACACAGCAATATCAGTTGTAGGTCTTGCTCTAGACCACCAAGCACTGATGGGGACTAAGGCTGAAATCTAGATGACAATATCTGAGACTTCTGTGTTGGTTCAGGAAGCACTTATTGATCTGGATTCGAGACCTCTGATGTAGTATGGCACATAGGAACCTGAGGACAATATTTGACAAGTGGCTAGCCTTTGGTTATGGGGCCCACAAGCCTATGTGTCCATGAATGATAGTGTTCAGATGTTTGCATGTATATGAATGATACATGGATCAGTTCCAAATACAAAAGCAAGACAAGATATGTGTCTACTGCATAAATCATTGTAATAAAATACAGTAATAAATATAATACATTTTATACATAATTATGATGCTACCTTCGTCTTTCACATTCTGGAGTGCCAAGTCCATTATTCTAATATCTTTTAATTTATTCTCCAAATGACAATCCTGATAATCGTTGGTAGTCATCATACTTTTTTACACACTCACAACTAAATTTCAGTTCTCTGGTCTGATCCTGATACAATTCTATTAAAATAAGCTGCAATAAAACAAGTAATTATTCATAAATTTACATACCCTCTTAGGATAGATGTAAAGTAAAGAATAGACTTGGTTTGGTGAGATAGCGCTGCACGGCAAACAGATGTTAAAGGTTTTAGCCTTGACGAGCGTCTCTCTCCTTCTGTCTTTCTGATTTATGCTGTGTGTGTAATTTGAATAGTCCTCTGTTTAGCCTTTTTATACAGGGGTGGCGAGCGTGTCGGAGAGCAATACGTCACAGCTTATTTTCAGACTTTGTTTTGTTGCAGTTTTGAGCGAGTTTGTGTTAGCTGGGTCTAGAAATCTTCTTCATGCTTCTCAACCCTGTTATCCATGTCTTTTATCAATATCTCCTTTCACTTTCCAGAACTTCCGCTTTCTTCCTATATGAAGTCTTCCATAATTGGTTTCGATTTGGATTTTTAGCAATTTTTGAAAAACGATCGACACTGCAGTTTTTAATCATGCTGGAATCTTTACCTTCAATTTTCTCTAAAGGTAAAGCTCACAGCAACTCTTCCATTGAATTGAATAAAGCTGGTCTTATCCTCCAAAAAAAAAAAAAAAACGAAATCACTGTCATCACTGTGGTAATGTGGGATGATATCAATATTTATAGGGACTTAGTGTACTGACTGAGATCAGCTGTGAAGGTATCTGTATCTAATATGTGTAGTGTTTTACAGATAACCTTACTTACTGCCACATATTTATATCTCAGTCAGAATTATTCTGGAATATTGTGTTGGCAACGTTATATGTCTAGGGTTATGCAAATGATGAAGTGTAAGTCACCACAACAACAACAGATAAACAATTTAATTATTCCACCACACTTGACAATATTGTGACACTCACAAACAGTCAACACTCTAGGAGACTATCTTAAAAGATTCAATGATAAATTTCAGATATGTACATATGTATTGATTTTCTCTACAATAGTGATCCTGATTCAACTACACAGTGAACCAGGCAATATAATAACATGTAATTTCAAATATTATGTACACAGATATAAATGTGGTCTTTGCATTGACATACCATATTATTATTCTATGTGTGTGAGTTGTGATGTGGTAATAGGAGGTAATACTGGTTTTGTTCGTCAAGATAGATTCTTATTAGACATCATGACTGCATGTGCTTGTGTATGTTGGAACTAGTATTGGAGATGGTCTCAGTTCCGAACATTAAAACAATTAATTGCCCTTCTTTAATTAAGTTAGTGTCATTTACGAGGGGTACATAGTGTTGAGCTCTTTTGGCCACAGTGGGCTTAACTTTCGTGATGGCGGCAGGCAAGGACTCCTCTGCTCGACTATTCGCTGTTTCTGAAGACACCTCACTGGTTACTATAGGGACCCAAGAGTATGCTGTCAGCCTCTGGATTCAGCAAACGCTCAGACCAGGTGCGGCTTCAATACTAGGACCACAGTCCCTGAAACAAGAAGGATGTACCTCCTACTTCAGAACTAATTTATACTATCTGGCTAGACTGAGCACAATACATCACAAACACAGAGTTCAGAGCTTTATTTTTACTGCTATCTTCTTCTGAAGCAGTTTACTCCAGTATTAACCTCCTTAATGGTTACTACGCCTCTGCACTTTCAGCTATAAGTCCTTCCATATCATAAGGTAGGTGTCAGTGTACTATCTGGTAATTCCATGTAGTGTTACTTTTTTCCGACACCTTCTGTTCAGGTTGGAGCACTATATATATTATAGGCCTTGCCTCTTGTTCGCTACTGAACTGCACATATATACAGACATAAATTATCAATGTACATTCAATTTTCATTAAAAAGAGATCAAATATTTCAGCCTACCACAATTCATGGAAATAAACACAGATACGTTGACTAGCAATGAATTCTGGCACAAATACTGGCACAAATTCCCATCTGCTTATGTTCCAGGCTTTTATTTAGCAAAAATACGAGCTGGCTTAAACGCACTGTTGCTTTATCAAGCTTATTTGAACTAGTGGTCTCGAACTAACGCTATCAATTAACTATATTAACCGACCTAACCAATCAGGCCATCTCTACCCAATCGTTTGAAAAAAAGTCTCTTACTTCCGTCTCCCTTGACAACAAAAGATAGCATTTATAGTCCGACTAATCGTGTTTAGCCTTACATATCATTCCATCCAATCAATTCAAATGTAACTTGTGGCCTATTTCCGTACAATGGTGGTTTAAAATTCTTTCACTGAGCGATTCTGATGTTTTTGGGGCTGTCTGACACCCTCACTATTTTCTTTTGCCTATAATTTATTAATTCCTGGACTATTTGCGTAACACTTAACATATTCTTTGTTAGCAAGTCTTAAGGAATCCAAATATATAAGTTTAATGGAGCTAAGTGGCTGCTTCAAAATATGTATTTTCTAGGATAGTCGTGTAGTTGTTTTTTTTTATTTTTTATGTTAGAACCGCCACCTGTCCTGCTGTACTGTCAGACTAATGTCAGGATTTCGGACATAAAACAGTAGAATGTCAGGTTTCCCCAATAAGCGTTTTTCAGGTTTTAAAACCTAACTCTGGGAAGGGTAGTGTTTTTATCACTGTCCGTCTGAAATAAAGTTAGTGCATGTGGCCTTACACGCGTGTTAGGGGTGGCATTAATATAGTGAGACGCGTGTTTAGTGTTGCTTGTGTTGCTGCCTTCAGCCCTCCCTTCTTTCTATCTGAGTCCATCTGTTCGTTCGTTTTGGTAACGTAGTATAATTAATGTTAGGATTAATTTAGGTCATTACGCAGTGTGCCTCTCAATGTTTTTCTTAGAAATGCAATACCCGTTTTAATGTGTTGTGGAAACGCTTGTATTTATGCAGTGGCTTATATTTAACGTGGAAACGTTACAATTTGCAGACGAAGCATAAAACAAAGGGGATTTCGAGTACTGTCATTGTGACAGCACTGTTGTTTACCATTCTTCTTCCTTTTATAGAATTTATTTGTTAGGCTTTACATTTACTTTTAATTTATATATGTGGATTAGAATTTCTCACGACAATCACTTTCTGTCATTCCAATCCCTTGTACGACACACGAATCAATTTTATACGAACACACTTTCCCTTCTTTTGCAGAACACCATTATAACCGGTTCGTCTGCAGCGAGCTTCGTGGTTTCTGATTGGATGCCTTATTTCCTTTTTTTCTATCACAACTAGGCATTGTTTTTACAACATACGACGATCAACAGTTATGCATGTGTATGTAATGGACATATGTTTTTGTTACAGTTGTCAGTGTTACATGTGTCTATATGCTGATAGATTTCTACAGTTACAGAAATATCCTATAAAATACATCAACTATTTACACTCATGGTATGATGTCTTAGTCATCTTTACTTCCCCTGCCTGTCACGTCAGTTCTGAAAAGTGCTGTAACTTTCTAGCAGGTTGTATTAATCCTGATATGGACTGTTGAGGACTCAGCTGAGTCACTGTTGGGTACATTGTTGGGTTTCCATCTTCACCAATCATACCAACTATTACAAGCATTATGCATGGTACATTAACATCATAATTATGTACATCAACCAATTAAATCCTGAAATAAACAGTTATATTAATTTCACAATTATATACAATAATTCTACGTACCCCCTGAATGTCAGAATACACTGGCTAGACATTGCTTGAATCAAGGTGGGCTCCCTCTAAGACACAATAGAATGAAGTCAGTCACTCGCTCTGTTACCTTCTGTCTTGCTGAGTAAACTGATTTCGTGCGAGTGCGTCGAATTTTATTTTATTTTTAGTTTGTGGGTTTTGCCTTCTTGTAGCGAGGGGCGTTCCTTTCAACCTATTTGGTTATATCAGAGCGCTATTTGTCATTTTTAAAAAGTGAACTCTGTTAACTGAAGCGATGTGTTAATAAATTCTAAGCCCTGACAAGGACTAACATTATCTATCTGCTAGCCTAAAGCACTAAGAAGGACTCGCCAGCCACGCCAAAGCTGCCGGTACTTCCTCAGTGTTCAGTGAACACTGGTTGTAGTGAATTCTTAAGTAATCTAAAAAGATTGCTAGACCATCCAGCGTTGATAGATACTAAGTCCTGAAAAGGACAAACATTATTGTTAAAGGCTATGTCCTGGTTTGTTGAAGGGTGATAGACTTCCGGGCAACGCCGGGTACTTGCAGCTAATAATGGTAAGTTTACCCGGGAAGATAATGATAAATGTGATTGTGTGCGCTGATATAGGCAATCAGCATGCCGGGCTTACAGATGGCCGACTGATGTGTGTGTGTAGATATGGACGCGAATGCGTAAAGGCTCTTGAAGTAATTCAGTAGCAATCACACATCAATGCACACATGGGAGTCAGGAAGGTTTCAAACTTCAAGTACAGTTCTATACTGTTTATTACGCCACAGTAACAAAAGCAGACATCACAACAGCACACCGACAATAGGTCACAGTTCTAAGCATCTCATGGAAATAACGACAGTTCAATTCATCTGCATATAGTATAAACAGCGCATATATGTAAAAGCCTATTCCTGGCTTTGCAGTAATGTAAATATGCTCTCAAACATCTCTGGCAATATGGTAAATAAGCCGTATAAGTTCCTGGCTTTTAAATTAATGTACATATATCTATATCGTCAGACTCAACATAACTTATGGGAGGAAAAACACCTTCCCTATAATAATAATCTGTCGACCTTCACAAATCTCCCTCATCGGAGATATCAACACATAACGGCCTATAATCCAAGGCCCGAGAAAGTCTTTAACAATACACATTCTGCAGAATACATATCACAGCCTTTATATCCACGGCTTTATGAAAAATCTTAGGCAATATCAAAATCCCTTTCACCAAAACTATTCTCCATATCGGGACACACTGACCATAATCGTCAGTCTCTTCTCTAAGCTATCTCAGCATTCGAATGTCACGAAAAAATCTCCCCGCCTAAAAAAAAACAGCTCAGCGGATTTAGCGCCCGAGATGAATTTCGTTCACCCACGTTCCAGAACATTCGCGAAGTTATTTTAAACACATAAACAGCTAAACAAGGGAGTTAACAAAGGCCCGGCCTGTACTTACAAGTATTTTACTGATAAACTCCCCTTGACTAGAATTAGGACGTAACAATTATCCATCTGCTAGCCTGAAGCCATGAAAAGGACTTGCCCTAAGAAGGACTCGCCAACTACACCAACGCTGTCAAAAAAAAAAAAAGTGTGTGTCGATTTTAAATTTGCCGCTGTTTATATTGGCGTAGTGTGATCGACCGATAGAGCACTTACATCATTCAGAACTTAGTCAAACTTTTCTAGACTCTCGAGAGCAGATTTATGCAGTTTGTGCTATTTCCACTACAAAACCTTCTCCTTCCCCTTCAACTATAATCACTGTCACTTTCCTACATATCTCCTTTTATCCAGCTCATTTGTGGCTTTCTCCAGATATAGGTCTTATCCCATCTTGAGATGATTTCGATTTTACGAGAATTCTTAAAGTGAAAATAAAACGATTTCCACAACAAGGAGACACATACTTGCAGTTATCAGTCTTTATAACATGCAATACAATTCCTACGATGTCCACACTTGCCTTACTATCTGCTTCTACTAAGGGTAAAGTAGAAATATGTTGTAATAATCCATTCCTGAAATATCTGGCTAATTCTAACATTAGACTAATACAGATTCCAACAGCTTGGTTCGTCATTGTGAAATTACTGTGAGCCTGCTGCCAGGAATAGCGCGGTTCTGATTGGTTGGTTCTGGTTCGCTTTCCAAGAATCGCCCAAGGTATTTTTTTTCACTATGTCACATTTTTGTATTTCGTTATAATACAGTCCAAACCACCCGGTACCCAGGAATGACACTAGACCAAAGCGGGACTGGAACAAACACATAGATAGACTGGTAGAGTCTTGCAGAGGACTAACAAAAATGCTAAAACAGGGAAGGAAATATCCTCACAAAGGTGGAAGACAGACCTGTTTAGCATTTGGTAAAGAGTGTCATGTTTGTCACAAGCAAAATCACTTTGCTAAGTATTGTCTCACCCCTAAAAATAAAGTTCAACAGATTGCTAAGAAAAAGGAAAACACCACAGAAAATGACATCAGCTCAGAGGCATATGTTTATGCACTGGATAACAGACCAGATGTTCCCAGAACAATGATCAAAATGCAAGATACACATATGTCCGCAATGATAGACACGGGTTCAAGTGTGGATGTCATAAGCACATCTACAAACAACAAGTTGAAGAGAAAACCACAGTTGTTTCCAACTAATAAAAAGTTGTATGCATATGCATCCAAGACTCCCTTAAAAGTGATTGGAATGTTCAGAAAAACTATTGAATCCAAGCATCATCAAGCCAGTACTTCTAGTAGTAGAAGGTGGACATGAAGTTCTTTTAAGCCATAAGACAGCATCTACATTGCAGGTTGTCAAAATAATAAATAGCATCAACAGCAAGAGAACATCTAATCTTTTTGAAAAGTATTCAGACCTGTTCCAAGATGTGGGTAAATTGAAAAACATTTAGCTAAAAAAACTACACATAAATGAAAATGTGAAACCTAAAGCACAACAGCACAGAAGAATTCCATTTCACATCAGGCAAAAATTAGAAGAAGAAATTAAAAGATTATCAGAAGAAGACATCATTGAACAAGTTTCAGGGCCAACTCCGTGGGTCAGTCCTGTAGTACCTGTCATCAAGAAGAATGGTGATGTGAGATTTTGTGTAGACATGAGACAGCCTAATGAAGCTATAGAAAGAGAGAGACATTCTCATCACTCCTACAGTAGACAATATAACAGTGGATCTAAATGGACAGTTGAATGTATCTGATGATATTCTGGTTTATTGAAAAACCCCAAAAGATCATGATGAAAATCTATAACCGGTATTCATCTGACTGAGGCAGCATAACCTCACATTGAATAAAGAGAAATGTGAATTCAGCAATGTTAAAGAGGGGGGGGGGGGATGTTATTATTATTATATAGTTAGTTATTTGTAGAGCTGATCATGCTATGAACACGAATGCAGAAGATTTCCAGTTGTTGAAATCATGAATTCCACATCAGCAAGAACTGTCATTCATGTGATTGACAAGATACTTTCGACTTTTGGAATTCCTGAAATTTAAAAAACAGATAATGGTTCACCTTTTAGAAGCTAAGACATGAAACATTTTCTGCACCATGTTGGATGCAGACACAGAAAAATCACACCTTACTGGACACGGGCAAACGGGGACGAAGAAAGGATGATGAGAAACCTCAAGAAGATCATTCAAACAGCCGCTGTTGAAGGAAAGTGCTGGAGACAACAGCTGTATGCTTTCCTTATAAATTATAGGGAAACTTCTCGTATGTCAACAAGCAAATCACTATATGAGCTCATGTTTCAAAGAAAGGTCTCGGTGAAGATTCCAACGAAACCAAAGAGAGTCAACCAGCCTCATCAGATGTGCAGAGAAAATATGCACAGGCAAAATACAGACTGTAGACTACGATCACAGTCATCTCATCTGATAGTAGGAGTTTTTGTTTTAGTACGACAAGAACAAAACAGCAAATCAACTCCAAGGTTTAATCCAGAACTTTACTATGGAAGGTCTGCTGTCAGTATGCAGTTGTTCAAAGAGCACTACATTACACAGGGCTTGTTGGGAATTGACCTTTGATCCGCTTTCCTCACACCATTTAGAAACCGCCAGTAGTGTCTCTTGTATGCCTTGGACCATTTCTTGTCTGTCGGAGCCAGTTCTGTACATGATTACGTCATCTGCGAAAGTTAATGTTCGTCCCAGTCCTGTTGGGTGAAAGGTTGCTACTTTTGCTGTGCAGATGTTAAACAGCTCTGGTGATAGGGGAGAACCCTGGGGTAGACCCGGGCAAATGCGCATTAGTTCTAATGTCCAAGTTCCAAGGCAAAATGCATCTGGATATTGAATAGAATCAGCATTCAAATTTAAAGGACCGGACAACGTATTTGGGCATCTTGTGGACTTACATAGTAAGAAAATTCAACATTCACTAATACGGAAAGCCCGGAATCCTAGGAACCTGAACGCGAAGTAATAGTGGGATTCTAATCAAAGTAATACCCCAGACCACATGTAAAAGGCATCTTAACTAAGTTGCCGAAACTATTTCTTGGAGCCAGAAGTATGTATATTACCCAAAGTTATGTGTGATAAGTTGTACATTTTATCATTCTATATTTTGCAATATTAACATGCAAAAATTCCTGGTGGATGTCCAAGTTCATACGAGGCTGGTAACAGCATATAGAATTATGGTTTTATGAACCACCACTGCAAGAGCTGCTTCATGCGGGCTTCTCATACAGAACTAAAAGCAGAGGTAGTCACAAGTTCCATATGGAGCAGGGAGTGGATAATGACAGAAATAATGTACATAATTATTATATTAACATTTTCAACCAGTGCATTTGTATATGTAAACATGTTCTATATAAATGCAATAGGTGTTTCCACTGGGATTAACATTATACTCACAGAGGGTAAAGTTATGTGGCAGATGAGATGGTGGAATGAAAGGGAGAGACACCTGATTTTCATGTCAGGGGACCCAATACTCAGGTGGGATATTTGTTTCTCTCATTTCATGATAATGGTCGGTAGTACCAATTTCTGGTATTAGTCTGAGGAACAAGTGTGGCATAGGTGGCCTTCTGTCAAAGCTAGACACCAACATCAGACGGGTCTTGAAGACGCTTGACATCTTTGTAATTACCCCACGATACTACGAGTGACGTGTTACAATCACTAGACGTAAGCAGTGAAGAGAGTGAACCAATCTACAACAAGAAAGAACTAACATCACTGGAGCAAAAGCAAACTGACAAATTACTGGCAGCTAAGAACCCATTAAAGTTGCCAAGTGAATTCTTAAAACAAACACTTTAGAGCCTAAGATCATCACCTGTGATGAACACTTAAAGAAAAGAAAACTTTCCTCGACCAACACCTTTATTTATTATTCAATATGTAATTCAATCATTTTTGAATGAACTGCACCCGTATGTCTCAGTAATTTTAAATACACATAAACAGAGCTGTATGAAGGATGGCCGCCGACGGAAGAGGAAGGAATCAATTTGTTGCTGCCCTACAAGATGCCATCAGGCGTGATGGCCACTGACTACTTTGACGATCGGCAGCTATGGATCAAAGAAGAAGAAGAAGATAAAGAGAGCTATTGAAATAATATTTTACTGAATTAAATCAGTTGGGGGCTCATAAAACGAGCAAAACTCTCTTCTCCTCATAACAGATCTGGAAAGATGAAAAAGTTTGTCACGGCCTGGATAATATCAGACGTAGTACTTGATTTATTAGATTCCTATGAGGGACCCTAGAACTGAAGCATCATTCTTCAATTTAAACCGCTGCGACCAAAGGTAATCTTAAGCGAAAGATAGATACCGTTGAAGACCCTCAGTAGATACTATGAATTATGGCCACTGTTGGACCATCACTGCAGATCAAGGGGGAGAACTCCTGTGACAATATAGGAAGTGTTAAGTAAGGATGCTGTAACAAATGATAACAAGTAAAAGCAGCAGCAGAGGAGATACTGCCGTAGGAGAGTGAACGGTTAGAAGCTTCAATATTGTGGGAAGCTTGAGTAAATTCAATAAAGGTTTCGTACAAATATAAAATTAAATAGATGATAATAAATCGATAGTTCTGTGAACTATCCTTCTTCTTCTTCTTCCTCGTTCGCCCTGAAAAGAACGGTGGTTGCGTTGTGTCTGTTTACGCCTAAGCTGTTGTGATGGGGTGGGCGAGATGATGATGATGATTATGTTGTGATGTGTGACCACTCTCTTGTCACACTCGCACCGACCCGAACAACAATAAAACTCTTGATTCTAGAGGCAGGGGCTATATTTATTTTTATAACCCATTCAGTGACAAAGCAAACATTAAACAAATAAACTAGCGAACATAACAAAACAAAGCTAAACAAAACAAAACACCCAACAGTGCCCGATGCTAATCTGAAGAAGCAAACAAAGCACAGAATAGTTAAAATCATAATATAATACTGAATGAGAAACACCACGCTCTCACCTGTCAAACAGTCCTTCCACGTGTACTACCTGACATCCTCAACTATCACACACGCACGCACTCATGCGTGTCATCCAATGCGACTAGTAAGGTGTTGTGCGTGGGGCTGGCAATCTCACCATGTAACACAGGTTGCTACCAAAACCACTACTGCCCGAGCATCTGAATGCTTAATATGAAGGCAAACCACACTGTTGGCCCCATGCTCCCTCAGGAGCGGAGAAGAGAAATATATATCTTGAAGTGAGCCCACGTGCTCTCACAACCATTCCTCACATAACCATAATTAAATAATCATAAAATGGACATAAAATAATATTCAACTATATGTACAACAAATACTCTCAGTAATGAGAATAAGCTACTACCTCGTAACCGATCCACATCAGTATTCGCTACTGCATTCTGAAGCATGTCGTATGTGACGACTGGTGCGCCTGGCAACACGCGTGTCGTATATGACCACTGATGAGACTGGGAATCTCATCACATGAAACACATCGTTACCGAAACAAATCACTGCCATAGCAATTTTAGCATAAAAATGCTTCTTGTCGGCTTGTGATAGACACCAGTCACATTGGTGTTCCCATGCTCCGCCGGGAGCAACCAGAGAAACACATGTCTCAACAAAGGAGTGGCCTCGCGCTCTCCAGAAATCTAAATACATATTCTCACCTCACAGTAACCCATTAAATATACAGTAGAATTATCAATAAACGTGAAATACACTAAATTACTCTTACATAAAGAATACAATATAATTATTCTCGACTTAAGCCAAACTGGGACTAAATACACAACGTGCCACATGGCGTAACATTTACCAAGAAAACTCTCTCTTTCCTTTACTGGGGAACATTATCTTTATCTGCATCCCCCCCCGTCTCAATTCACACGATCTAAAACTGCGTAACATTAAGTGATAACTAAGAGTGTTACCGCAGACCCCTTGGCGCCTTCTTTATTCACCGCGCCGCCTTTCATGACCACGTGGCCGCCATCTTGATATTTTCTAATATCATCTAAATTTAAGTAATAGATGCTTCTCTGTCCAGTTTCATGTATAAAACACTCTCCTACTAAATTTGCCCGGTCTGATGGATGAAATACTTGATACTAAAACTCTTACATATGTGATTTGGGCTTTGCGTGCCTATCAAACATTATTTTCACTCCTCTATCATTTCAAGACTAAATCATAATGTCCTAAAAAGACATTTCCTTTGGAAACACATCTATCTATATCACTAAACATTAAAACAGCCACATCGATATTATTTCCGAATTATATAAAACTAATTCTAATTTAAATTAACTCACGTGCTCAAGGCATTTACAGCTTGGCTCTGTCGTCTGTTCTCTCTGGCGGCTGTGGCAAAATAGGCCCGCTTTCCGGCCGCTATCTCTTTTTATAGGCATTAGGCTAATCACTCAACTACTGCGCGCTGGGCGTATTAATCTTGGCTACTTAAATATCACACGCGATTATCGCTTAGGAATAGCGAAAACACAAATAAAACCTACAGCTATTTAATATAACACAATTCTACACCACAACTTAATTTAAAGGCATTATTGTGGCCTCATTACATATCTTCTACTTCAGACTTTTCACAACCCAGAATGCTTCGCGCACATCGAAAATAAGGTAGGGGGCCCGCAGGACTGTTTCCAGGACCACCACGTGGAGGTGGAGTGCGGTCTTGACCAGCCAGAAACTCAAGTTCTGGCTCGCAAATAAATATGGGAATACCTAACAGATGATTATAAATGGTTCCAAGAGAAAGCAACTGACATCGGATTAAGGAAAAAATGAATCGCCTGCTCAAGGTTAGTATTTCCGACATCGAACGAACGAACGAACGAACGAACGAACTTTATTTTCAAAGGGTTAAGAATTGGGCACGCAGGCCCGTCTGACATTCTGCCCTTCCTCTCTCTCTCATCATATATACTATATCCTTTCATCCTCACATTTACTATAAGCATAATTAAGGCATTTATCATTATAAAAGTAATATTACATTTGCAATAATCATCATAATTAAAGTACTTTTTAACATTAAAAAAGAATAATAATAATAATAATGAATGTAAAAATAAAATAAATAAAAATAAAAATAAACATTAATACATAGATAGATAGATAGATAGATAGATAGATAGATAGATAGATAGATAGATAGATAGATAGATAGATAGATAGATAGATGGATGGATGGATGGATGGATGGATGGATGGATGGATGGATGGATGGATGGATGGATGGATGGATGGATGGATGGATAGATAGATAGATAGATAGATAGATAGATAGATAGATAGATAGATAGATAGATAGATAGATAGATAGATAGATAGATAGATAGATAGATAGATAGATAGATAGATAGATAGATAGTTTATGGTGGTATATAATAAGAACTTGTGACATTTTGGGAATCCGCTGCTGAATGACCTGGGACTTAGTGTGTTGTCAGCACATGCGGAAAATGTTCCCACAGGTGAGCAGCTTTGAGTCCCAAACAGATACTGCCACAGGGAGTGAATTGTTTACGCCTCCACTATACGAGATCCAGCTTTATGACCTATGCTCCTTAGGGAGGTAAAGGGTATTGACTGATAGATAAGAATCGTGCATATAGGCCCGTGTTACATTGTGCCCTTCCTCTTACTCATCTTTTATTGCTAGTTATTCAGACATTCTCCATACTTAAGGTGTTAGTTTAATGGCGATGCAACATTATAAGTAGTATAAAAGCATACATTTACAGTATTTGATTACAATTAAGAAGTAAGATATATTAAAATGAAAAACTAGATCATTAGACCCCCCATACAGTATATTAGATAATAATTCGAAATATAATCCCTTAGGGCGGCATATAATTGGCACTCATAATGTATTTGAACAGTCTACGATTATATGAGTAGGGACTGTGCATGTTTTTAAGATCATGTGGAAGATTATTCCAAAGATGAGCAGCTGAGTAAGCCAAGCTCTTCTTGAACAAATCTAGCCTGGGCTTGGGTACCTGTAACTGGTTTAAGCGGTTACTACGTTTTTCATTGAATTTTAAAAGAGGCCACAGATACGTTGGAGCATTCTGTGACAATATTTTGTGAGCGAATTTAGCTTTGTTAAATAGGAAGCGCTTTCTAAGGGGTAATTTTTAAGATAGTTATATAAATCTGTACAATGTGTTTGGTGTTTATCAGCAACTAGGCGCACTGCACGAACAACCATCCCAGATTGTGGAACAATAGTCTAGGTATGTTTGTATGTGAGATGTGTAGAACATTTTCCTTGCCCCCTCATCCAGGAAGTGTTTGATTTTGGCTAATTGGTAAACTTTTTGTGCCGTTAGCTTTGTGAGTGCACTTACATGTGAGTTCCAACTTAGGTGCTGGTCAACAGTTAGACCTAGAGTTTTATGTTCATTTACGTTTTCAATTAGTGATGTTCCAATGTAGAGCTGAAGTGCTGTTTTCTGCGAGTTTTGTAGTTTTTGTCTGGTTGATATTAACATACATTTCGTTTTACTAATATTTATTTTCATTCGATTCTCGTTGCTCCACTTAATAATATTATGTGTATCAGTTTGTAAAGATAGTTCTAGTGTGGCGCAACTTTTGTCACTAGTGTAAACAGTACAGTCATCGGCAAACAGATCACAGGATGAGTGTTTGATGTACAGAGGAAGATCATTAATGTATACGGCAAAGAGAAGAGGGCCGAGGATAGAGCCCTGAGGAACACCGATATCGACAACAGTTGGGTTGGACAAAGAATTATTGTAAGACACCACTTGTTGTCTGTCTGTCAGGAATGATTTAATTAACTTCACCAGCTTAAGATTTACTTTCATTGTTTCTAATTTTCTGATTAAAATAGAGTGATCAATCATATCGAATGCTTTTTTAAAGTCTACAAAGAGTGCTCCACATAAGTTATCTTTATTGATGTTTAGATGCCAGTTCTCTATCATTTTTGTTAAGGCTGTGTCGCATGAATGCTTTGGTCTAAACCCCGACTGACTATCAACAAGCAGGTCATTATTAGCTAGGTGTTCCATTGCTGTTTTGTGTATGTGTTTTTCCAGTGGTTTGGACAGCGATGATATAAGCGAAATGGGCCTATAGTTACCAAGGTTGCTATTATCTGATGAACCAGGTTTAACAAGAGGGTATATGTTACATGCAGTCTTTGATATCTTACAATATTATACATTGGTATTCTTGTTATCTTCGCAAATATTTTGAAAGCAAAATAGTGCTTAAGGGAAAGTCATTATTGAGTTACTTCCCTTGAAAGTTGTGTCGGCTCTTCCGATCAAACTCCGCGGATGAATCCATTTTTCTGCGATTTATTCGTTGTTTGGGTAATAATAGATTGTTCTTGCTTCAGAATATCTATGGCCTGAATTTATGTGTATTGTTTGTCTGAGTAGGACGAGTCTGTCTTATATCTGTATATCTTTACATATCTAAGTCGAACTATATGTTCTGTTGTCTCTAGAGAGGTCGAAGGCTATTCGGCGGATGTGTCGCTAGAGTGTGGTGTGATTTGGCTTCGTCCCGATAGGGACTGTGTTTTTTCCATGTCGGCCTGTCGCCGGGGAAAAAGTGATCTCAGTATTTGTGGGGAAGGTGATAGTCGTCTAAACCTATCGTGTATGCTTTACCCCAGTGTTTATTCGTATTGCCAAGGAATGGCAGTTTCATATTTCCTATACCAAGGTAATCAAAGATACTCTTATGAACTCTCGATCGAAGCCACCATTTTCGATAGTTACGATTTGAATGTCTAAGAGAATATATTTGACTCGATGAAAACGACTTCGATTCCTAGCAGCACTATATCCTGTAGATTGCAGTCAATTGTTCATGATCAAATCTACAGAGCAATGAAATGTTTTATGAATGACTAACTTTAGGACAGATTCATTATCTGTATCCAAACGTGAGTGACAGCTCACGAGTGAAGCCATCTTGGAACCAAAACATGTAGTGACTTTCAAGAAGAGAAAAGGGATGCCCGTATTATCGCTTGATTAGTCCAGAGATCACTGCTACACATGAGAACCCATTGCTAGCGGTTCAATATTATTATATGGAAAAATATGTGCTGAACATTATGTTGAAGAATCGTCGCTAGACGAGATTAGGTTTAGAAGCCATCTGAAATATTGTTTATAAGCTGACGTGCTCAGTCAGTGAAGTCAGATGATATATATGTATGGGCGATACTGAGTGCTTGGCTACTGACAGTCCATTATACAATTATTCTACATGAGTGCCCATGTAACATTGCAAGACCATTTGTCCACTGTACTATGATGTATTATGGCAACCTGTGATTTGTCACTATCTGTGCTGTCGAGTGTGTACGTCCAATTAAACTTTAGAAAAGGTACACAGTCGTTGGTGTCGATGACTTCCAGCCATACATGAGTGTGAGAAAAGAACATTTTTTGTCAACACCACGAACCTTTATCATCATTCGCACATTATACACTCAATCCATGTCTACACACCACTGCGTAGGTCAAGTTGACATTCCATACACTACAGTGGAGCAAACAACACCATAGAGATCTTATCAACTGATGATGATGATGATGTCTGCTTCCATCCACTTATATCTATCTTTTGGTGGATATCATTAACGGGAATAAAAAAATCCCAACATATATCAAACTTTATCAACTGGTGGACCAGCTTTCTGGGTTTGACCTCGCAGAAGTTCAGAAGTCAACAGATTACCGATACCAGACCGTTTCCTGTGGCTGATACGACACACTTGCAGTATTGGTTTGCTATTTGTCAACACTTTGTCACGTGACCTGTCAAGTGAATGCAGTATGTAGGTCAGCGTTGTTGACAGTTTTACATTAGACATTACAGAGTTTCACAGAACAGTTGGATCAATCCTTGTCTATATTAACAGGAAGACAGTATGAGTGAACTAAGAAGTCCTATTTTCATCGATGGATCTTCTTGTTTTCTGTATATGAACTTTAATATTTAAGGCCAGAATGTTTAATTGAATAAAGTGGCAGTTTGTTTATTTTCATAAAAATAACTTTGCCATTACTGTAAAACTGAGCCTATTTTGCAACACATACTATCATACACATAATTTATATATATTTATGTTTACATGTTATTTGTTTGTATAGTATGTTAGTTTCTATGTCAGCGGGTTGTGTTTAAGGTTGGGCGGCGTCCTCACAACAGAATATCCCACGTCATAGAGGGTCCGTTGTGGGCGTTTTCTATAGGTGCAATTTTCTTGATTGAAAATTTGCTGCGACAACTGTTGCTTTTGTGTTAGCTGTGAAGTCTGTAATTATTGTTATTTTTGTAATATTTCTTTGTTCTTTAGTTTTGTTTTGATTTGTTTGTAATTTGTTGGTCTAACCTTTTCTATCTTTCAGTTCTATTCACAATTTATATTCATATATTGTGACGTCATTTGTGTTGTTATTCTTTGCAGATTCAGTGATTATTTTCATTGATTTCCCTATTTGATTTATTTTGATTTCTGCAAACGTTCTTGTATTGTCAGTCCTATTTGTACTTTATGTATTCTGTTGGTTGACATATGTTTTATATAGGTATATTTCATAAGACACAATTGCCTGTGCACTGCACTTGGATTATGGTATAAACCAGTACCTGATTATTATTACTATTATACAAGACCTTATTAAAGGCTTGTGACCCACAGATATTGGGATAGTATACTGATTAATCAAGTCATTGAGAACTTGTGGTATTATTATTGGTTCAGGTGATTAGTATTATTGTTAGACATCATGTCTACTTTAGATTACTTCATTACACAAGGGAAAGCCCTTGATAAGACTGGTCAACAATTAGAACAATGGGCTGTTGCTCAATATGACAAAGCATTAGCTGCAGAAGAGAGAAGAGCTATGGCAGAAGAGAAAAGATTAGAAAGAGAAGCTGAGGCTGCTGCTGAACAAAAGAAATTGCAGATGCAGGTAGAGGAAAGGAGATTTGAAGCTGAACAAAAAAAATTGGAAAGAGAAGCTGCTGCTGAACAAAAAAGATTAGACAGTGAAGCTGAACAAAAAAGATTAGACAGGGAAGCTGAACAAAAAAGATTAGACAGGGAAGCTGAACAAAAAAGATTAGACAGAGAGGCTGAAGAAAAAAAAGCAATAAGAGAACATGAATTTGAGTTAGAGAAATTGAGATTGACATGTATGAGTAATGTTAATCAGGCATCTAGTGGTAATGATAAACCTTCTACTTACAAGGTTAAGGTTCCTCCGTTCAATCAGTCCAGTGACGATATTACATTCTGGCTGGATAGATTTGAACGTTCTTGTCGTACACATAATGTGGATAAATCACAATACGCTAATCAATTATCAGAAAACTTGAAAGGTGAATCTTTGACTAGATTATGCCTTGTAGGAGAAGCAGATAAGGATAATTATGATGTCATTAGGGCGGCTTTGATAAAAAAATATCAGCTAAGTGAGGAAGGCTATCGCCTTTTATTTAAAACGATGGTACCTGAGACGGGTGTAGAATTCTCAGAATTCACTGCAAAGGCACGTCTCACAGTTGATCGTTGGATTGAGCTTTCCAAAACAGAAAAAAACGTATGAAGGACTTATGGATTTGTTGCTCAGAGATAAGATTATGTCATGTGTGAACAAACCTTTCCTTGAATTTATACATGAGCGTAAACCCAAATCTCTAAAAGAAATGGAAGAATATTGTTCCCAATATGTCACTGCACACCCCGACGTGACTTTTGGCAACACTAAGATTAAGGAGAGTATGCCAGTTGCTTCAGCAACACCATACAATCCCAATTATTCACACAGATTTCAGGGACCTCAAAACAGATTTGATAAAAAAGGTAACCATAATAGTTATCAAAACCAAGGTAACCAATCATTTCAGGGTTCTTCTTCAAAGAACTGGAGACGACCTGATAGCTCTCGACACAGGGGTGGTCATAATTATAGGAATTTCCGTAGAGGAAGTAATTATAGAAACTATCAGGGTTATCCATCTTGGAGTCAACAAGATCATAATTACAGAGATACTCATTATAATGAATATGATAATGGTAACCAAGGGAACTATGACTCAAACCCAAATAGGGGTTACAATAGAGGTAACAATAACTACAGAGGTGATAATAACCGAGGTAGATCTCAAAACAAAAGACATAAACCACATTTTCAGGCAAACTCTGCACAACAAGAGTCCCATGAAGCCTATAAACAGAGTAAAGATAATAATGATGCTAGTAATATGGCATGTGCCGCTTTTGATTTTGGGAGAGCATCTCAGTGCCCCCAATGCAAAACGTTATTTGAGCCAACCACAGTGTCTACTTTAAGCTGTGGCCATCCTCTTCCTGCTCTTCCAGCATCAGTCGCGCATGATGGAAGAGGTTCTCTTGTCTTACATAAGGGTTTAGTGAATAACAATCCAGTCTCTGTGCTATTTGATTCTGGATGCACCACAATTGGTGTTAGGCAGTCACTCGTAGATCCTTCCCGTGCCACTGGACAAGTAGTCAAATGTGTAACATTTGGCGGCACATTAGAGAAATACTCTACTGCTATCATTAGGATTGCTACTCCTTTCTTTACAGGAGATGTACACGCATGTCTTCTTCCGAATCCGATCGCTGACCTCATCATCGGTCGCATTCATGGAGTCAAGGAATGCACTCCGCAACAAATTTCCACGTGGGAAAGGCAAAACATGCAGATTGCTAACGCTGTAGTCACTAGAGCTCAGGCTCTTAATATGCCTCAAACTTCATCTACTGAAGATAATGAAGTGCATAACCAAGATAATCCCTTGGTAATTTCTCGTGACTCGTTTATAAAACAGCAAGAAGATGATCCCACTCTGAAGAAATTCTTCATTCTTGCAACTAAAGGTGATCCGAATAAAGACACAAGTCGTAAATCGTGGATTACAAAGAAGAATGGCGTACTTGTACGTATGGTTCAAGACTCCATTACGTCAAGTCATTCTCAAATCCTGGTTCCCAAGAATTTGAGAGTTAAAATTTTGCAGCACGCTCACGACTCTCAGTGTGCTGGACACATGGGTTTTTCCCGTACTAAGTCAAGAGTCCTTGCGGCTTTCTTTTGGCCATTGGTAAACAAGGACATACGGATTTATTGTCGATCTTGTAAAGTATGTCAGGAAGTTAAATCCAAAGGTCCACGGCATGCTGCACCCATTCAGGCGGCGGACATTCCTATTCGGCCGTTCCAAAAAATGGCTATAGACATTATTGGTCCATTTAAGATCAAGTCTGCCAGAGGACATCAGTTTATCTTGACGTGTGTTGATATGTGCACACGTTGGCCAGAGGCTATTCCTCTGAAGAGCATTACTACTGCTGATATTGCAGATGCTCTTTGGCTTATATTTTCTCGTCTGGGGTTCCCCGGAGAAATATTGTCAGACCATGGCACCCAACTAATATCAGATACCATGTCTCAAGTAATGTCTACTCTGCAGATAGATAGATCTTTAAGTAGTATCTACCATCCAATGTCTAATGGTATGGTCGAACGCCTTAATAGAACACTTAAAAACTTACTGGGGAAGATAACTGAGGATCATCCTCAAGACTGGGACAGAGTTTTACCTGCGGCCCTCTTCGCTTACAGAGAGGTACCCAATGAACATACAGGATTTTCTCCCTTTGAACTCGTCTTTGGCGCGCGTCCGCGTGGCCCTATGTCGTTGCTTCACGATCTCATAACATCTGACAATATTGACGATGACACAAAGTCATCCTACGAATATGTCATCGCGTTGAGACAAAAAATTATCGAAGCATGCAAATTAGCAACTTCTTCTTCTGAATTTGCGAAACAGAAGGCAAGGCAATTTGCCAATAAGAAGAGATGCTTACGACAACTTTGTCCTGGTGACAAAGCATTTGTATTACTACCTTGTAGGGAAAACAGATTACTTATTTCTTGGAAAGGTCCGTACGATATAATATCGAAAATTTCCGATGTCGACTATATTGTCGATATTGATGGGAAGCATAAAACCTTCCACATCAATATGCTTACTGAATTCCATGAACGTCCGGATTATTTGCAACCCATTTTCCAAGCAACGGACAATTCTCCAGTACAACATGGTCATTACTCATCACTGTCCGTGATACAGGATGAGGAAACAAGTTTTTCAGATGTAAATCTTCCTCTTCCAATGATCCCACTTCATTCTAGTGAATCATGGAAGAACGTTACTGTCTCTCCTGATTTGTCTCTAGGAGAACAGCGACAAGTTTCAACTATGTTGCAAACATTTCAGGATGTACTCACTGACATCCCTGGACAAACGCATGTCATTGAACATGACATTGTTCTAACTGACCATACTCCTATTAGGGTTAGACCTTATCCTATACCTATACATTTTCAAGCACAGGTCGAGAAAGAGTTGGATGAGATGATAGATTTGAAAATAATCGAACCATCCACCTCTGCATATTCTTCGCCGATGGTTATTGTGCGTAAAAAAGACAATAACATACGTCTTTGCGTTGACTATCGAAAATTGAATCAAGTAACGAAGTTCGATGCCGAACCTATGCCTTTACTGGAAGAGCTACTTACTCGACTCTCCAAATCTCATTTTTTCACTAAACTTGATTTGTCTAAAGGATATTGGCAAGTTCCTTTATCTGAACGCGCCAAACCTCTCACGGCTTTTTCAACACCTAGAGGTTTGTTCCAATGGAATTTTATGCCTTTCGGTCTTATGAACGCACCAGCTACATTCGTACGCATGATGCGCCGAATCCTATCTTATCGGTCAGATGTCATTGCATATCTAGACGACATCTGTCTTTTCAGCGATACTTGGGAAGATCACTATTCAGGGTTAGATGAATTGCTGTCTACTTTGCGTGAGCACAACCTGACAGCGAAACCCTCTAAAGCCTATATTGGTTTTAGCGAAATTTCTTTCCTAGGCCACCGAGTTGGTCATGGTTTCCTAAAGACAGAGGACCATAATACTAGTAAGATACTTAACATCTCAATCCCTAAGACTAAAAAACAGGTGAGAAGTCTGTTAGGTCTTATTCAATTTTATGGCAGATTCATTCAGAATCTATCCTCTATCATGGCACCTCTCTCAACACTTCTAAAGAAAGGTTCGCCTAATGTGGTCCACTGGTCTCAGGAATGCCAATGCTCTCTGGATAAGATTAAAACATTGTTTTCAACACCACCTATTTTAGTGCTACCTACTAAAGATAAGACATTCGTTCTTCGTAGTGACGCTTCATCCACTGGGATTGGAGCGGCACTAATGCAAGAGTACTCTGGAACTCTGCATCCTGTAATGTATATTTCCAGAAAACTTAATGCGGCAGAAAGGAATTATTCGGTTTTAGACCGTGAGCTATTAGCTATGGTTTGGTCGATCCTCAAACTACAGAGATTCCTTCTAGGCGCACATTTCATAGTAGAAACCGACCAAAAAGCTCTTACTGCTATACAGAGTAAGAATTTGAAGAGCTCGAGGTCTACTCGATATGCAATTGCTCTTCAACCTTTTCATTTCTCTGTGCGAGCTATTCGTGGATCAGATAATGTGATGGCAGACATTCTGTCAAGATGCCCACATGATTCCACATAACTATTAGGGCTTAGACTTCTTGATATGTCTAGTTCTATAGTAGTTCCTTTTCTATATCATGATAGATACACATTTGTAATTTAATAATATAATGATTGTATCACTACATAGCGGTTCATTGATGTTTATTCACCGCTGTGCTTTGATGATTTTTTCTTCATAAATCATAAATTTAAGATATCTAATACAAAATGATGATATGAATTTTTTAGGCATTGTGTAATTGCCAGAATTGTATTATACTTTGATGACACCTTCCTGGAAAAATATACTTGTAGAGAAATAATTTCTCTCAGTTTATGAGACACTTTCTCACCAGTCGCTCCATAAGTCGACTTAGCCTCATATTAGGCGTTATAGGTATTCCTGATATTTTCATCTGCGCATTATTCATGCGTTGTGAGCCTATTGTACGTTGCTCCTAGATGTATTTCAAAGAAAAAAAAATGTTCCATTTTTTTTTTTCCCGGGAGGTGTGGTAAGACTGTTACGTGCAGTCTTTGATATCTTACAATATTATACATTGGTATTCTTGTTATCTTCGCAAATATTTTGAAAGCAAAATAGTGCTTAAGGGAAAGTCATTATTGAGTTACTTCCCTTGAAAGTTGTGTCGGCTCTTCCGATCAAACTCCGCGGATGAATCCATTTTTCTGCGATTTATTCGTTGTTTGGGTAATAATAGATTGTTCTTGCTTCAGAATATCTATGGCCTGAATTTATGTGTATTGTTTGTCTGAGTAGGACGAGTCTGTCTTATATCTGTATATCTTTACATATCTAAGTCGAACTATATGTTCTGTTGTCTCTAGAGAGGTCGAAGGCTATTCGGCGGATGTGTCGCTAGAGTGTGGTGTGATTTGGCTTCGTCCCGATAGGGACTGTGTTTTTTCCATGTCGGCCTGTCGCCGGGGAAAAAGTGATCTCAGTATTTGTGGGGAAGGTGATAGTCGTCTAAACCTATCGTGTATGCTTTACCCCAGTGTTTATTCGTATTGCCAAGGAATGGCAGTTTCATATTTCCTATACCAAGGTAATCAAAGATACTCTTATGAACTCTCGATCGAAGCCACCATTTTCGATAGTTACGATTTGAATGTCTAAGAGAATATATTTGACTCGATGAAAACGACTTCGATTCCTAGCAGCACTATATCCTGTAGATTGCAGTCAATTGTTCATGATCAAATCTACAGAGCAATGAAATGTTTTATGAATGACTAACTTTAGGACAGATTCATTATCTGTATCCAAACGTGAGTGACAGCTCACGAGTGAAGCCATCTTTGAACCAAAACATGTAGTGACTTTCAAGAAGAGAAAAGGGATGCCCGTATTATCGCTTGATTAGTCCAGAGATCACTGCTACACATGAGAACCCATTGCTAGCGGTTCAATATTATTATATGGAAAAATATGTGCTGAACATTATGTTGAAGAATCGTCGCTAGACGAGATTAGGTTTAGAAGCCATCTGAAATATTGTTTATAAGCTGACGTGCTCAGTCAGTGAAGTCAGATGATATATATGTATGGGCGATACTGAGTGCTTGGCTACTGACAGTCCATTATACAATTATTCTACATGAGTGCCCATGTAACATTGCAAGACCATTTGTCCACTGTACTATGATGTATTATGGCAACCTGTGATTTGTCACTATCTGTGCTGTCGAGTGTGTACGTCCAATTAAACTTTAGAAAAGGTACACAGTCGTTGGTGTCGATGACTTCCAGCCATACATGAGTGTGAGAAAAGAACATTTTTTGTCAACACCACGAACCTTTATCATCATTCGCACATTATACACTCAATCCATGTCTACACACCACTGCGTAGGTCAAGTTGACATTCCATACACTACAGTGGAGCAAACAACACCATAGAGATCTTATCAACTGATGATGATGATGATGTCTGCTTCCATCCACTTATATCTATCTTTTGGTGGATATCATTAACGGGAATAAAAATCCAACTTTATCAACCTTATCAGTATACTTTAGCGATTTTAAAGGCAGATGGAAAGTAACTCCTTGCGAGACATTGATTATATATGTATGTTAGTGTATCAGTAATAGCTGGTGCAGCATAACGCAGTATTCGATTACTGATTCCATCAAGTCCCGATGAGTTATTATCTTTAAGATCAATAAGATAGTTATAAACTTCGTTAACTGTTATAAAAGGAATGTCGCATGGAAAGGTGTTAGTACACTTGTTCTCGCAGAACGTAGATAATTCGCTGAAGTCACAAGGGGAAGAAGGTATGGCGGATTTTATATTGTGGATGTCTGCCTGAAAATGATTGCTGAAATCTGTACAAGTAAATGAAGTATTGGGTTTTTGTGAGTCTGGCGAATTTCTTTTGTTCACTAAGGTATTGATTGCCTTCCATATATTTCTACTGTTGCTTTTGCTTTGAACTTAATGACTAAAGTAGTTTTTCTTTTCTCTGCGAATTAAATATTGTACTTTGTTCCTTGCCGCCCGATATGTAATGATGTCCTTATTTTTGTGCGCTCGATCCCTCTGCCTCATAGTGGCAAGTACTTCTTGTGTGATAAATGGAGATTTTATTTGTCTTTTTACGCGAATTTCTTTAGTAGGCGCATGCTTATTAAAAATACTATAAAATGTCCGTGTCCAATATGCAATGGCGTCATCAGGATCGGGAAGTTGGTAAACATCGGCGAAAGGCGCATTTCGCAAGTCATTTAAAAATAATTCTTGGTTGAAATTTTTTAGACTTCTATATTCAATACTGATGTGTTTATTTTTTGGAGATTTGTACCCATTTTTTGCCCAAGTGCAACATATGGGATAGTGGTCACTCATAGCAATAGTAGGGATGGAACATTCTATAACGTTTTCTGGACAGGTTACATATATGTGATCGATCAGTGTGGATGATGTTTTTGTTACTCTGGTAGGTTTGTTGACTATTTGTTTCATGTTGTACGATGCTACGATGTTGGTCCATGTTTGATTTGGCTTATGCATATCAATATTGAAATCACCAAGAAGAATAATTTCATTGGCTGTAGTGATAACTTTATCCATCATGTTCGTGAAATCTTCAAACCATGTTGTTCCTACACTGGGGTTACGATAAAGATATCCTAGTAAAATGGGTCTTTGCTTATGTGGCTTTACCTCTAACCATATGCATTCTATATCTATGGTCTCTAGATCGTTTCTGCGGCGATAACTGAGAGAAGTGGAAATATAGACTGCTAAACCTGTCTCTAATTGTCTACTAGAATCTCGCCGAATAGTGTTAAAACCAATACGTGCAATGTCACCATCTGTTATTTTCTCATTCAGACGACTTTCTGAAAGCCCAAAAACATGGAGATTTTGGTTCAGAACTTGTGTGAGTTCTGGAAGTTTACCTAGAAGATGGTTTACGTTCAGATGGCCAAGTCGTAAACCATTCATGGTTAGTAACTGTTCATAAGTACCTGGCATTTATGTTATGTAAAAAAAAGCTCGCGCTCAAATACTAAATTTAACAAATTTTACCAATGAAGGGGAATTAATGGTGGTATTAATAAGTGGGGCACATTGAAAACTAATTACAAACAATTCAGCCAATTGAATTACGTCAAAAATAGGTGTAAAATGTAACAGATCAAGCGCTCATATCAGACAGTCAAACAGTGTGGGAGAAAAAAAAAAAAATTATATAATAATAATAAAATAATATATATATATATATATATAGTGAGGCCAACAGTCGTTGTTAATATGGAGTAGAGGGTTGTTGAAAATAGAAGTGCGGTGGATTTGGCCGTGATAGATGATGCATTTGGTAGAAAGCGGGATATTGAGGTACAGTTGTTGAATGAGTGGGGTATTCCGGCAAGTACGACCTCCAAGTGTAAGGTGCATAGTTCAAGAGTCTTTGTTGATGTAGGAAATGATGAAATGCTGGGTATGTGGGTTGATGTGGGTGAACCTGTGACGACAGCGATGAGCGAGGAACTCTCATTGGTGTCTGGGACGACAGCGGACATGGTGACACTTCTGTTGATGAAGGCTGAGCAGATTGAATTGGATCACTTACAGACCTCTGGGAATGAAGTGGGTCAAGTTGGTGTTGTCGAGGAGGGTCGTCTGTGGCAGAAGGTTGTTGAAGGCAGACATTGTTGGTTTCCTGCACATCCGTGGTGCTAACAAGAGGTATAACGTGATGATCCTGATTGTCTGATGATTTTGCGCGGCTGGTGTTTAAAGTTGGGGGTAGTGATGGAAAATGAAGGTCATAATTGGCATTAGATGAGTAGCTATTTATATTCACATGGCGTGTGGATGGATATATGGATGCCGATGTGTGAGTAGTGCCTCTGAGTGTGCTTTCTGGATACTTTATATTTGTCGCCAACATACTAGTCCCTTGTCTGGACAATGTAATTTCGCCACTGTAAAGATGCTTTCTAGGGGCTCCTGAAGTGGCAAGGAAGACCGAGCTGTGATCTATGAAAATATGTTCATTCTTGAGGCAGTGTTTTTTAAGTATAGCATTGTTAGTTTCAACACATTTGCGGTAATAGGCACGGACTGGCGGGATAATAGAGGAAAAATAAATTTTGGCATTATGGAATAGCGACCGAAATATGAATGTGATCTCGTTTAAGTCTATCTGTGAGAGCTCAATATCTTTTATTGAGTCTGACAGACCTATGTGCACAGTTACTCTAATTACAGAGAGATCAGGCGAATACCGTTTAAGGAGGGTCAGTAAGTCGTAAGTTGATGCCCAGTTCTTGAAGCGAACAGACACCGAATCAGTATCATCAGTTACTAGTTTTGATTGTTGAAGCTCCTTCATGGTTTGGTCCCCAAAGATGAGATGTTTTCTTCTGTTCGTGTGGGTGCCAGTGATAACAGCTGTATCTTCCCTTGTTCCAGTTGTGCTGTGGCTGCTAGAAGTCCTGTGGTGTGTGCTGGCAGCTGCCGGTCGAAGTGGCGGATGGCGATTTGAAATTTCGACCGGAATTCTGCAGACACTGGCTGCAGGATTTTCCGGAGTGTCCAGGGAATTACGTTCATTAAGGCGTAGTTCTGAATGAGGTATTTGTTGTTGAGGTCGGAGGCTCTCCGCACGTGTTTGTTTGTGACCCAATTCTTTTGTGTGCTGTTGTTTAGTCTGCTGCTGAATGTGTGTTTTGCTGTTTTCGTAGCGACTTTTTAGAGACAGGTGATCAGCCTGAAGCTGTTCATAAGATTTTTTAAGACTGCTCAATTCAGCTTTCAGTAGTTCCATCTCAGATGTTATTTCTAGAACCAGATGAGGCCACATAAATAATACATTAAAAAACCCGAAAATAAAATACCTCCAATTGATATGCAAGTCAAGGAATAGTGCATGATGAAAATAATAATCTTTTAGTGACCAATTTTGTGCCTGATGTTGTGCTTGTGACACTGTTTTGCTGGTTTTTACTTACTAAGAATAGCTGCTTTACACTTCATAGGCCGACAACTTGAATATACTTCATGGACTAGTGTCGTAATTTTATCTGAGAAAGTTCTGATGGATATTGGTCCCTTTAGAGTGTAGAATGATAGTGAAGGCTTTGTGAGAATAAGGATTTAGGAAAATGAGATAGTAGATTCACAAGTGCCGGGAAGAGTAAGGACAGTCTCTTATTACGACAATATTTGTCTCTCAAAACTACTCCTACCACCCTTCTGAACAAACAATTGTTTGTCAGTTCCAGTCACTCAGGCGCACACACCGATTTGGTGATTCTGACGCTCAACATACATGAATACAGACTACGATAACAAATATGAGGAATGTTTGATTTGGGCCAGCCGACACAAATGCTAATAAAGTTTTAATACTTTTATTATCATAAAATCAAGTCACAAATAATTATCAATTTACAGTCAGAAATCAAAGGTTACAGAAATACTAAAAATGACAAGGGGGGAGGGGGTTTTGTCATTCCTGGTAGCTAATAGTCTCAAAAATCGCCAGACGGTGAAGCGTAAAGGCTACTGTTGGTTTGTTAGATAAAAGTTCCTAATGAATGGCACAGGCACTTGGCTAGGTGTGAGGTATGGTGCGGTTTCTAAAATGGGCACAGCTGGTGGAGATAACTTTCTTTTGCCGTAATGTCACAAACTACAAAACACTGAGGTAAGTTCTTGGGGGGGGGGGGGGGGGGGTAAAATCCAATGATTATGCTTGACAGACAGTGTCAGGGAAATCTATGTTCTTCTTCACAAATAGAGCAGTGAGTAAAATATTGCTACTGGCAACTGTTCTTCTTCCAGTTTGATAACTATAAAACGACTTTATGAATTGGGATTTTAAAACAGTCTTTGGGTTTGCTTTGTTTCTGTATACTTCAGATAGCTGAATCCCAACAGGATCGCCACAAAGATTAAATTTCAAATATGTTCATAAGTCACTGGAGTTTTCGACTGAGTTGGCAGGGCTCAGTATATAATTAATTAATTGCTGGGATGCAAGGTCGAAAGATCAATTCTGTATAGATGTAAAAAACAAGAAATGCAATAAAATCATATTAAGATCTAATGCGCGATACATTTACAGTTAGACTATTTTCTGCATTCGCGTCTTTAATTAATAAATCAAGAAAAAAACTCTCTGTGAGGTTAATAGTACATCTATTTATAAAGAACTAAACTGTATTAAAGTTATAATTCCCTTAATCGGCTGCACAGTTAATTTACGTGGCTATTGTATTAGGAAATAAACTTATAGATGTAACATTTAGTTTGCACTAGAACTTTGAAAATAGGTTTATTTAATAAGTTTAAATTTACACCACAATCCAGTGAAATAAAAATGAAATAACTAGACCACTGATCACTCGAAGCTAAAGTATAAATTACCGTCTGCACAGAAAAAGAATTCACTCCAATAGCCAACAATTTAGATGAAATCTAGCAGGAATTTAACTATATGCTAGTAAATCTTAGAATTCTGTCAGTACGAATGATAAAGTTGCCCTTAACAGATTCTGTATACAGTATATCTAAAAGGAATGTAAGTTAAATGGGTCGTGTGAAAATTGCGCGCCTCTTCAGATCCCAGGGAAAGTCGAAGTTATTTAGCCGCCATGCTAACCGCGATGGCCCGACTGGCTTCCGATCTTTGATCGTCTCAGGCTGCTCGCACGAGGATGTGAAATTTCTGCGAGACTAGCCTCGTTCGCGGTGAGTTTCCTGATTCCTCAGATCGTATCCGCTACGCTGAGCGCTCCGTCTCTCCCGTTCCATAGTCTTTCGGGCAAGTCTGCCGGTTGCCACAGAGGTGCGAAGTCTGCAAGAAGCTTTCTTCTGACCGCTCGTGTCCGTCTTGCGAACGGTTCAGTGTTCGCACGGAGATGCTAAATTTCTGCCTCTCTGTTCTGGGGATCGTCTTTGACTGCTTTGATCATAGCCGCTACTCTTCGTTGATGAAAAGTTACAACAATACTGATGTTCAGGGGTTCTGATGTTCAGGGGTTCTAATGTTATGAAAAGCTAAAGTCCCTTTAATCATCCATAAAATCAGGGAAAATTCACTTGACAAACTAGACGTACGTCACAATCGTCCCCACTTTTAGACATGAAACAATTTTTCATGTTTCCTTCTTGACAATGGAGGTGACCTGATTGGTGACTTTAGGATGAGTGGTATCTTCAGTTTGCTCTTCTTCCTCTGTAGACCAGTTTCTACTCAAGAAGTCAGCTCCGACATTCTGTTTTCCTGGAATATATTCCACTTTAAAGGAATATACACTCAATAGCAAGGCCCAACGCATTATCCTTGCGTTGAATTCGTTATTGGCACCCAGGAAAGCTAATGGAGCATGGTCTGTTTGCACCGTGAAAGAAGTACCATACAGAAACTCATGATGGCGTCTGATGCCTTGAATCAGAGCGAGACATTCTCTTTCAACGACACTGTAGTTGCGTTCAGCCTTGTTCAGTTTCTGACTGCCGTAAGCTACTGGAAATAGCATATTCGGGTCACTGACCTCGGCTTGCAACAATGTTGACCCGATGCCCTGACCTGACGCGTCAACTCTCAGTATGAAAGGCTTCTTAAGGTCAGGTAACCTTTGGATGGGGTATGCAGACAGCTGTCCTTTTAAAGTGATGTATGCGTGTTCGCACTTTTGATCCCACATGACCTTATCAGGACAACCTTTCATGGTGAGGTCAGTCAGAGGTGCTGTCAGTTCATTGAAGTTCTCGATGTATTTCTGATAATATGCACATAGTGATAGGAAGGAACGCACGTCTTTCTTCGTTCGGGGCCTTTTGGCTGCAGCTATTTTCTCCACATTCTTCTGAATAGGCCAACTACAACCGTGGGAAATAGTATGCCCCAGGAAGTCAAGCTTCTGAAATCCGATGAGACATTTGCTAGGTCTGGCTGTGAGACCAGTTTCCTGTAGTCTCCTGAGGAGCATAGCAACCGTAGCAATATGTTCTTCGTAGGTTTCCGATGCAATTAAGATGCCATCCATGAAATTATGGATATAGGGACTTTGCAAAGGTTCTAACAGCTTCCTCATCATTCTGGTGAACAATCCTGGTGCGTTATGCAATCCAAACGGCATCACATTAAATGTGTAATGTCCTTCACGAGTGCTGAAAGCTAGCAAAGGTTTAACTTCCTCCTTGACTGGTATTTGATAATAACCTTTACTGAGGTCAATCTTGGAGAAAATAGTTGCCTTGCTGAGCTTGGTGAACAACTCAGAAACAGTTTGGAGCGGTTCGGGCTGGAATTCCGTTACAGCGTTTAGCAACCGGTATTCTATACACAGCCGAACTTCCTTATTGGGCTTCTGCAACAGCACTACACTCGAACTGTAAGGAGATGTAGACTCGCTGATAATTCCTGCCTGACGCAGCTTGTCTATTTCTCCGCGAAGTGCATCAGCTTTGGCGTACGGAATGGGGTACACTCTGGTTCGAACCGGGGTCTCGTTTGTTAATTTCATATCAAATTCGATGAGATTTGTTCGACCAGGTACATCCGTTAAGACTGCACTGTACTGCTTTAGTAGCGCCCTGGTTTCTGTTTAATGGTCTACTGAGAGATTGTCGCCGAACTTGACATCTTTAAAGGATTCTGTGGGTTGCAGTGGATACTCCATGCAACCATCATCATCTTCCTCGTCTTCCGTTGCTATGGCGACAGCCAGGAGATGCTCGGAGGATGGCACCGGTCTTTCCAAATATTTCTTAAGCAGATTTATGTGGAAGACCTTCTCCTTTCCTTTAATGGAGATCTTGCATATAATACGTGAGATCTTTTTAAGGACGGTAAACGGCCCTTGCCATCCGATGCGAAGTTTATTGCTTCCGGTTGGAAGTAGCAACAAAACTTTCTCCCCTGGTTGTAGTTCTCTCTCTTTTGCAGCTTTGTTGTATCTTTTAGCATGTTTAGCGCTGGCTTTCGTATGGTTGGTCGTAGCTAGATCCCATCCTAGCTTTAACCTTCCCTTGAGCTCAGATACATATTTGCTTGCAGAGACGACTGTCTCGTCAGCCTTTTGGTCTGTCAGGGACCGAAGTAAGGCTTCTAGTGGCCCCTTAATAGGTCTGCCAAATAAAAGTGTAGCAGGCGGGAATCCCGTAGACGCTTGGGGTACCTCTCGGTAGGCGAATAAGGCAGCCGATATATATAGGTCCCAGTCTTACGGTTTCTCCTGACCCAGCTTACGTAACATGGTGGTGAGGCTGCCATTAAAACGTTCCACGAGCCCATTTTCGGCCGGATGGTAGGGACTTGTGTGGATATGTTTGGCCCTCAAGATCTTAAAGATCTCCTCCATTAACAGGCTACAGAATTGGGATCCATTGTCCGTCAAAACTTGTTGAGGGAATCCCAACCGTGTAAAGATTTGCACGAGGGCTTCTGCGACATGCTTGGAATCTGTGCATGTTAGCGGTACAGCTTCGGCCCACATTGTGCAAGTGTCGACTAAGGTCAGGATGAACCTGTTCTTTCTTTTGGTCCTTTCCAGGGGTCCAATGATGTCGACAGCAACCCGTTCAAATGGAGTCCCCACAATTGGCATTTGCCCCATGGGTACTGGGGGTGTCAAATGCTTGGGTGCTACCCGTTGGCACTGGGCGCAGGATTTCACATACCTGACAATGTCAGAGTTCATTCCTGGCCACCAATAGTGGGTTTTTATTCGCTGAATAGTGGCGTTTTGTCCCATATGTCCGCTAAAGGGAAGAGAGTGCCCCATTTCTAAGATCTGGCTTCTGTACTGCATCGGATCTAGGAGCTGGTTATTCCCCGTGTCCGGGTTGCCCGTTCTACGATACAATACGCCATCCTTAGAAAAGATGTCTCCGTTGTGTCTGGGGTCCTTAGCCATGGGCAGTTTTCTAAAGCAGAGCTCCAGAGTAGGGTCCTTTTGTTGCGCCTCCTTCAGTTCATTCGGCAACAAATTTGGCGCAGGCTCCCTCTCCTTCTTGTGGTTACCGCTGCCACAATCGGCTCATTTGGTCTCCCAATAAACACATATCTACATCCCAGGATAACTGGGTAGATAGGATCATCCATAATGGCCGCTTTAATAACACCTCTGAAAAAATCAGAGTGTATTTCTACCAGTGCGATAGGAAGCGTCCTGGGTGCATCACTCTTGAAAACTCAACTAAGTTTGACGGTTTCCTCTGTCTCCTGACCTGGTTTGACTAGGTGCCTAGCGACAATACAACTACAGCTTAGTCCAGTGTGAAAAAGACAAGTAGTAGAGGTACCATTCAAAAGTACAGTTCCTCGCGTTGAGGGTCGACCCCCCTCAGGTTGAGAATCACTGACATTGACTCTACCTTTCGAGGCTGTATGCAAACATCCGATGCGGTTAGGACCTGTTTGTTTGCCCTGATCAGACGTTCCTGGTGTAGGGGTCTTCCCTTTTCCTTGACCTTGGTGGCCGCGCTGCCACGTAGGCTTGGTGGGTTGATCAGAAGTATTATTGGGGGGGGGGGGGTAATCGGGTTTTGTAGAATTTCGATTTTTCCTGGGGAGGTCTCTGGTTATTATTATCTCGTTGGTTATAATGTTGAGAAGGATTGGAAGAATAGGATGACTGCTCTAGATTTTGTTTTCGAGATGGCTCATCTGTGGGTTTACGTTTAGTGCTGGGAAGTTCGGCCATTGCATTACTATAGCGTTCGGCCTTATTGAGGATGTCCTCAAGCCTGACTGCCTCCTGTTCAGCCAAAAATCTACGGGTGTCATTTGACAAAGTGGATTTTATCTGTTCAACAAGAACAATTTCTAGAAGTCCCTCATATGAAAGAGGTAATTCAGATAATTATATGCACCTTGTCAGATAACCCGTGAGACATGAAGAGAACTGCGGAAAAGTTTCCGTGCTCTCTTTCCGGCTGTTTCTGAACATCTGCAGAAACTTTCGGGCAGTCATCTCAAACCGCTCTAGCAAGGTCTTCTTCAGTATGTCGTAATCATGTCGGTTCGGTCCCAGCTTTGTGTATACATCATAAGCATTGCCTTTCAGTGACGTTGAGAGTTTAAGTGCCCAGCGGGAACTCTCTAACCCATACAGATTGGCAAGCCTCTCGAATTTTTCTAGATAGCTGTCAATTTTTTCGTTAGGGCTAAGAAAAGATTCTAAAGCAAAAGACATCGCCGTTAGTTGGGCAGATTGAGTGCTAGAGAGATCCATTGACTGAGACTGGGGCGAAGACAGCTCTCCGTTATTCGAAGTAGAAGCGCCCCGACTCTCTAAAGCCTTAATGTGCCATGCCAGTTCGTGCTGTCTTTCCCTCTCTCTTTCCCTGCGAGCTTCTATCTCTGCCTCAATTTTCTTCTGTTTCAATAGGCGTTCTTCCGCTTCTTTCCTATCTGCCCTCTCCTGTGATTCTCTCCTCTCTGCTCTCTTCCTTCCTCTCAGCCTCTGCTCTTTCCTTCTCTTCCTTCCTCTCAGCTTCTGCTCTTTCCTTCTCTTCCTTCCTCTCAGCTTCTGCTCTCCACTGCTCCGCGTCATATATTTCCAGTTCCTGGTTGACAAACGCGTTTGCAGCTTCTGCATCTAATCCTTCCTCTTTCGCTTCCAGCCTCAAGATGGACCTCATCTTTATCCTCTCTGCCATTGTCAAAGAATAAGATGTAGTATGACTAGAGAACTAGTAAGAAGAAATGAGAAGGGGAAGAAACTCGGAACCGCTACGAGAAAAACCAAAGTAATAATTTACTTGAGTTACCTCCTACTATGTAATGTGCAAACTTATCGCTGCTGTTTTCTGGCAATTAAGGCTCTAAACGCAAGCGACTAATGCCACTAAAATGGTAAGTTACACTGGAAAAAATTTACTTTTACTAAAAGTAGAGAAAAATTTATGAAAAACAATTTAAAGGGAAAAAAAATTTCCTGAAAATTTTAATTCTCCACTAACAGAACTCCGCCCTTCTGAAGTCAATTAAAGAGTAGAGACGATGTTAACTAGATTTTTTTAAAATTTAGAACAAGCGCCTTTAGCTTTGCTCAGCTCTTCTAACTTCAAAAACCTATTGTGACTGAAGACAATCACGCAAACCCAGCAATTATATAAGAAAATTTCAATTTTCTCTGCCAGAGAATACAAAGGTGACAAATATTTTATTATCACTAACTTCCTGCTCCTGTGGAAAGAACAAACCTGTAATAATTATTGTGTGGTCGGCCCAAAGTATAAAAGGCTTTGTCTAGGGGAAGTAATTACTTTTTTTAGATTAGACCCTACTTCACAAAGACAATCAACCACACTCTATTTAAACTAGGCTCAGAATCCGGGACGAGCTAACCATTTATTGTCGTAATTTTATCTGAGAGAGTTCTGATGGATATTGGTCCCTTTAGAGTGTAGAATGATAGTGAAGGCTCTGTGAGAATAAGGATTTAGGAAAGTGAGGTAGTAGATTCACAAGTGCCGGGAAGAGTAAGGACAGTCTCTTATTACGACAGTCTCTCAAAACTACTCCTACCACCCTTCTGAACAAACAATTGTATGTCAGTTCCAGTCACTCAGGCGCACACACCGATTTGGTGATTCTGACGCTCAACATACATGAATACAGACTACGATAACAAATATGAGGAATGTTTGATTTGGGCCAGCCGACACAAATGCTAATAAAGTTTTAATACTTTTATTATCATAAAATCAAGTCACAAATAATTATCAATTTAGTCAGAAATCAAAGGTTACAGAAATACTAAAAATGACAAGGGGGGAGGGGGTTTTGAGGAGAAGTATCCAATACACCTTTTCCCGCTTGTATTTACTAACAGAAAAGGTCCGGTCCGAAAGACGAGAAAGGGGGGGGGGGGATGATGATCAGAGATAGGCAATTTAACCCAATGGTAAATTTATTACTCTGAGGCAAGGGGTTACAGTGATAAGGGGGTAGAGGAAAAGCTAGGGTTCTCAAATGTTTCCCTTTATTCAACAAAACTTTACGGAAGGGGGGAATGAACACAGTTAAACAATCCCGCTAGTAGAAATCCCGTACAATGTATACAATACCCCTTAATACTAGGACGAACTAATTATAAGGGTTAAAAAAAATTTAAAAATGTCCTGTCATTCAAAAACAGGCTTGGGCTGGCCAGCACACACAGTCACACACACAGACTTACCAAGTTGTGAATTCTGGCACTTTAGGAATTTTACAACTGCAGCTAATACCGTAGAACAATGGAAATTGTCTTTTTATTTCTTCTGTGTCAGGCCCCAGATTTAACGAGGTGGGCTGGTAGCTAATAGTCTCAAAAATCGCCAGACGGTGAAGCGTAAAGGCTACTGTTGGTTTGTTAGATAAAAGTTCCTAATGAATGGCACAGGCACTTGGCTAGGTGTGAGGTATGGTGCGGTTTCTAAAATGGGCACAGCTGGTGGAGATAACTTTCTTTTGCCGTAATGTCACTGTTACGTACATTTATTACCTAAGGGGGTAGTCTTCGGTCCTGCCAAATGTACGCACCAGTCTTAATATAGTTATATATTTGTGCGTTCGATTGATTCACGCACTGACGTGCACAATGCAGTGTGAGTTGCTTTGGGACGCACGGGTAACCTAGTTGGGTAGTTTCTGACGTCATGATTTGGAGGGGCAACATGGACCTTGTTTATGTCCGTGATTGATATATATTATTATTGTATTCATGGCACGTTTATGGAAGCCATTTATTCTAGTGATCTGTATTGGTCTTCAGGTCGAAACCAATAGCAGCAATGTCACGTAAGTTATCGCCCCACTTCTTATTGTATGCTGTATTGTAAGGCCGCTCTTATACTAGTCTAGCGGGAATATGTTATTCCTAGAATGGACCTACAGAGTCGTTAGCCTTTAGGATTCGTATCGTAGAAGAAGGATTCCTACGAGCGGAAAGAAGTTAATTTGATTGCAGTATTCATATGTGTAAACGTCTTTATTGTAATGCCAAAGTCGTGGCATGATTTTTGAGAGGTTAGTTAAAACCTAAAGATACTAACTCAGATACCTCTTCATATATGTACCAGTGAATATATATTGAGTATACGTTATATGGAACTATGTCTTGGATAGAAACAGTCTCTTATTGGACGAATGCGGGAGTTCGTGGTATGGGAGTACATGCTTAGTTGGATGACCTCAAGCAAGGTCAACGGACATTTTATCTAGTTTGAACATTACTGGATTCGTATTAATTGAATGTAAGGAACATGGTTGAAAGGATCCCACCACAGTACCCGACCATCATCATTCACCAGAGTATTCTTGTCATGCATTTATGTGATTGTCCTAGTCAAGAACAGTGTATCGTAGCGTTGAACTTATGTCGTCAATAAACAATGTTAACTGTTCTACCAGCCTTCACAGTTTACTTCACTTCACGGCAGGCTTTGATTAACATGCCTGAAGTTTACATCGTTGTGTGTTGAACTTATTTGACAGTTGTGTGGATTCGCGTTTTATTATCAGCACGATAGAAAACCATCTATGGAAACTCAGAAGAAAAGAGCTATCAGTAAATGGCGGCCAGTGTGGCTTGAATTGCTCAAGATTCAAAACTGGAATTACCTCACAAGTTCCACACTAGTTGAAAGTACGTGGATTCTCTAACAACTCATATCCTTTATAACGGCTACCTCAAGGTCAAGGTACATTGAACCTCAATCTCAAGTTCTACATCAGTGTATGACTACGTGGGACCTCAGCTGTTAGTCCTCATCTGGCAGAACTCAAGTATTCGAAACAGAGTATTTCGTTGTCTCAAGCGTACATCCACGGAGACGAGGCACATTGATTTTTTACCTGCACGCGAGATGAGTATAACGTGTTTTCGTTGTACACTTTATTACGTTTAGCTGTGCCTCATGTAGTTATGTCCACATTTATATTTTTCATGTTACATGTTATATGTGTTGTATTCTTCGTGGGAGGTAGGGAGGTTGATCTGACGAACGAGATCCATCTCGAAGCCAATTCGGGCTCTTCGTCAGACGTTCTGTAGGGCTCATTTTGTAAGTTTCAATTGAGCGATAATTCCGGTTCAAGGCTAGAAACCTTGCCGAAGTTCCGATCGCTAATTGTTCCTTATGATAGTAGTTGTTTAGCTGTTCCGTCAAGTTTTAATTGTTGTTTTCGTAGCTATTTTTACTTGTACCTTAGTTTCATGATGTATTTTGTATGTGATTATTGTCCGTCTAACCTGACTATCATTCAGTTTTTTACAAAGCATATGTTTTTACACTGTGTTGTCAATTGTCTTGTGCATTATTGGATCGTAGATGTCATCGTAATTTTTTACGACATTCTATTTTAGTTCCACATTTTTATTTTATTTGATTTCTACGACTGTAGTCATTTGTCTTTGATTATTGTGTCTTGTCGGTAATGTTTCTATTGTCTTTCACGTTGTTGCTTACATGACATTTCATTACATAAATTACTATATTGATTATTGATATATTTCATAACTATATGATAACAAAAGATACCGTTCTAGGACAGGAACGACGTACACTTGGCAAAGCAACAAGGTTAATTAATTTACATTGAGTAATTATCATTTTTATAAATCAAGAGTATTGTGACTACTTATAAAGCATAATGTATTCACTAGATTATTTCATTAAGCAAGCAAAAGCTCTTCAGATGGCTCCTGATGAAGCAAAAGCATTTGCACTTGCAGAATATAGGAAAGCTCAAGAAATAGAAGCCGAACAGAGAAAGTTAGAAACTTTAAGACTAGAAAAACTTCAATTTGAGGCAGATCAAAAACGGATTGAATCTGAGGAAAATGAGAAAAAAATGAAATTAACTGCTGAGGAGGATGAAAAGAAGAGGAAATTTATAGCTGAGGAAGAGGAGAAAAAAATGAGATTAGCCGCTGAATTAGAAGAGAAACGATTTCAGCGAGAGGCAGAACAGAAGCAAAGGGAGGCTGAAGAAAGACTTAAAATTGAAGAGAAACGATTTCAGCGAGAGGCAGAACAGAAGCAAAGGGAGGCTGAAGAAAGACTTAAAATTGAGATGGAAGTTAAACAAAAGGAAATGGAAGTTAAACAAAAAGAAATGGAAGAAAGAAGATTAATAGCTGAAAAAGAAATGGAAAATAAACAAAAAGAAATGGAAGAACGAAGATTAATAGCTGAACAAAACACAAAACGACTTCAGCTTGAGATGGAAGAGAATAAAAAAAAAACGACAGCATGAACTAAAATTAGCAGAGTCAGAATATGAGAGACTTAGGTTAACTCAGGAAGCTAATTCTCAGAGAACTTTTGAAATCCAAACTTCATCCAGACATGATCATTTTAAGGAAATTCACCTTAAATTACCAAAATTTAATCCCCCGTCTGATGACGTAATATTCTTCCTAGATAGGTTTGAGGCCACTTGTGTGTCTTATAACGTGGATAAAACACTGTATTGCACATATTTATCCAGGTTACTTACTGGGGATGCATTAGCAGTTTATCATACCACCAGCATTGGTGAGAAAAATGACTATAATGCTCTTAGAGCGGCACTTCTGCAAAAATTCCAAATGACAGAAGACGAATATCGATTAAGATTTCATACATTACTACCTCAATCTGGCAGAAATTTTAGTGATTTTCTGTCACAGATACGACTAACATTAGAAAGATGGATCGAATTATCCAAAATTGAAAAGTCATATGAAGGTCTCTTCGATTTACTGATGCGCGATAAGGTACTTTCGTCTGTAAATCCTACATTTCTCGCATTTTTACACGAACGGAAACCTTTATCTATGAAAGGCTTAGAAGAACATGCAAAAAATTTTTGCACTGCTCACCCAACCATGGATCTAAGTAATGCGCAGATTAAGAGTGAATTGCCTGTTGCTTTTGCAGCACAACAAAACAATTTTTCACGCAATCGTTCTTTTAGTGCTGATAGGTATGTCAATAAGGGAAATAATTACAATTTTAACAATGATAACTTTTACAAAGGGAAGCAATTTCAACAATCTGCTCCATTTAATGTTTCTTGGAACCAAGCTCACAGATCGCGAGATTTTGGTAACAATAATTTTAAAAATAATCAAGGACATTATAATAAACAAAACTGGAGATCAAGATCTCAGGGTCCGCAAAACAGACAAGGTTCTTGGAATAAAAATTTTAAAGAACATCATAACTTTAATTATACAAATTATCGGACTCATCCAAATTTTAACTCAAGCAGAAACGACAATTATGGCAATTTTAATGCAAATAATCAAAATCGATCGCGTCGCAGAGATAGATCGTCGAGTAATACGGGTAGACATTCTAATGTCTCTTTAATTGATACACAGGCTAACATTGAACAGGGTAAAGTAGCTGAAACTCACAATGCTATGTCTTGTTCTCTTGATTGTACCCAGGTGAAAGACTGTCCAGAATGCTCGACTCTTTTCCAGCCTAAGGCGATCACGACGCTGCGTTGCGGACATACCTTGCCTAGTCTACCTGCAGTCTGTACGGCCACTGCTGCGTCAGTACACCAGGGACAGGGCTCTCTTAAGTTTAACAAGGGATTTGTCAACAACATTTCATGCTCTCTCCTATTTGACTCAGGTTGTAGCACTGTGGGCGTCCGGACTTCGCTGATCAACCCAAGTTGTGCCACGGGCAGGGTTGTCAAGTGTGTGACTTTTGGTGGCACCGTTGAAACATTTCCCACTGCTATTATTGATCTTAATACACCATTTTTTTCAGGAAAGATCCAGGCATGTCTCCTTCCGAATCCAATTTGTGATTTAATACTTGGTCGCATACATGGTATTAAAGAGTGTACACCACAGCAAATAGCTGAATGGGAAGAGCGACATATTCAAACTGCAAATGCAGTAGTGACTAGAGCGCAAGCTACTAATATGTCGCATGATACACCTATTGAACCTACAGTTCATACCACTTGTGATGATGATGCTCCTATTTCACGGGAGTTGTTTGCAACATTGCAAAAGAATGATGATTCATTAAAAAAAATTTTTTCAGTATGTGAACAAAATGAATACCAGCAACAAACTTGCAAAATCTAGACATGACTTTATACTTAAAAATGGGATTTTGGTTAGAGTAATACGGGAAAAGGATTCATCCTTATGTTATCAGATCTTAGTCCCATCCTCTATGAGATCTCGTATATTACGACATGCGCATGACTCGCAATGTGCGGGCCATATGGGTTTTTCGCGTACCAAATCCAGAGTGCTTTCTGCATTCTACTGGCCAGGCGTTCATAGAGATGTTACTCTCTATTGTCGGTCCTGTTTGATATGTCAAGAAGTTAAGGTACGGGGTCCATTTCATGCGGCTCCTATTCAAGCTGCGGACATCCCGATTAGACCATTTGATAAAATGGCTATAGACATTATTGGTCCTATGCTACCATCTGCTAGAGGGCATACGCATATTCTTACGTGCATTGATATGTGCACTCGTTGGCCTGAGGCCATCCCTCTCAAGAACACTTCATCTGCCAGTGTAGCAGAGGCATTGATGTTAATCTTTTCACGCATTGGTTTTCCACGGAAAATCTTGTCGGATCATGGGGTTCAGTTCATTTCTGAATCCATGTCTCAAGTTATGAAGACATTAGGTATAGACAGATCTCTTAGTTCTATTTATCATCCGATGTCAAATGGGTTAATTGAGCGTCTCAATAGGACACTCAAGCAGTTGTTGGGTAAGATGACTCAAGACCATCCCCAAGACTGGGATCGGGTCCTACCCGCTTGTCTCTTTGCGTATCGCGAAGTACAAAATCAAGCCACGGGGTTTTCTCCATTCCAGCTTGTTTTTGGCATGCAACCACGCGGTCCTATGTCGTTAATCCACGACTTATTGGTTGACGAGAATATTGAAGAGGAAACTCAATCCTCTTATGAGTATGTGATCTCTCTGAGAAAGAGAATCATAGATGCTTGTAGACTAGCTACTGCATCATCTGAACAAGCCAAAGAAAAAGCTCGTCTATTTGCAAACAAGTATAGACGTCTTCGCCAGCTCATACCTGGTGATGAAGCTTTTGTCTTACTACCTGCGCATAACAATCGTCTTTTAATTACCTGGAGAGGTCCTTTCAGGATCATCTCAAGAATATCCGATGTCGACTACATCGTTGATGTTAATGGTAAACATAAAACCTTCCACATTAACATGTTGAAGGAGTATTACTCACGTCCTGATTATCTACAGTCAGTGTTTCAGGCAACTGACGATCCTACACCTCCTATTCAACACTATTCTAGTTTGTCAGTCATCCAAGAAGAAGAATCTTCTTTCGATGATGTACAACTACCAATACCAGTTGTACCACTCCATTCCACTGAGAAATGGAATGATGTTACGATCTCATCTACTCTTTCGGCTGATCAACGTCAGCAAGTCTCTAATATTCTACACTCGTATGAGGATGTCCTCACTGACATCCCAGGTCATACGTCAGTCATCCAACATGACATTATTCTGACTGACGATACGCCTATTCGAGTTCGCCCATATCCTATACCTTTACACTTTCGTGATAAGGTTGATAAGGAATTGGATGAGATGCTTCAATTAAATATAATTGAACCATCTTCATCACCATATTCTTCTTCTATGGTAATCATTAGGAAGAAGGACAACAATATACGTCTTTGCGTAGATTACAGGAAATTAAACAAAGTTACAAAATTCGATGCGGAACCGTTACCTCTTTTAGACGACTTATTGGAGAAATTATCTCATGCCACATTCTTTTCGAAATTTGACCTTTCAAAGGGCTATTGGCAAGTGCCACTCACTCCTAAAGCAAAGCCATTCACCGCTTTCTCGACGCCACGGGGTCTTTTTCAATGGAATTTTATGCCATTCGGATTAATGAATGCGCCAGCTACCTTTGTACGCATGATGCGCCGCATATTGTCTCATCGTCCCGATGTCATTACTTATATAGATGACATCTGTCTTTTCAGTGACTCTTGGGATGAACATATTCAGGGTTTAAAATCTTTACTTTCTACCTTACGGGATTATAACTTAACAGCGAAACCTTCAAAGGCTTTTGTCGGTTTTCATGACATCTCATTTCTGGGTCACCGCATAGGTCATGGTTTCATGTATACAGAAGACAGTAACGTCTCTAAAATTTTAAACATCTCGGCACCTAAGACAAAAAAACAAGTTAGGTCGCTTTTAGGACTAATACAGTTCTATTCAAAATTCATCCCTCATTTGTCTACTATAACTGCACCTTTTTCGTCTCTACTGAAGAAAGGCACATCTAATGTAATAAAGTGGTCGCAGGATCACCAAGCGGCTTTAGACTATATAAAACAATTTTTTTTCAAATAAGCCTTTTTTAAGGTTGCCTAACAAAGATCTCACCTTTGTTCTTCGCAGTGATGCTTCTTCCTACGCTATTGCGGCAGTTTTGATGCAGGAATACGGAGGCACCTTATTTCCGGTTATGTACGTATCCAGAAAGCTCACGCCGAGCGAGACGAAATATTCCGTTCTGGATAAAGAGCTCCTTGCTCTTGTTTGGGCAATCACTAAACTGGATCGTTATCTCCTCGGATCACACTTTGTGGTGGAGTCTGACCAGAAAGCTCTTACCGCACTGAATACAGGGAACGTTAAGTCATCAAAGTCAGCGCGTTACGCTATAGCGCTTCAACCGTTCCATTTTGAGATACGAGCTATTCCTGGAGTGCAGAATGTGTTCGCAGACTGTCTGTCAAGATGCCCAAGTGAACGTGTCGAAACTAAACCACTTCCAGATGGTGAAACATCCTCACCGAAACATGAATAACTATGTACATTGTCATTGATGGTACATCTGTAAAGACTATGTATAGATCTGCAGTATTCGTACAAGTATAACTTCCAGGATATACTTACTTCTGGATTATAACATGACTTCTTATGTAGTAACATTTTATTAGTACGTGAACATTGGTACTACAGTAACTTTTTTATTAGTATGGAAACATTGTTAAAAGCGACAAATAGACATTCATTATTATTATGGAACATATTACACTACATATCGTGTTCGTAAATGTATTTCGGGCATGGAACATTGAGAACATATTCTTGTCGATTCTAAATAGTTCTAAACGAATATTCACAATGATTGAAATTAGAATTACTTAAAATAAATTAGTAGTTATTTATTTGTGTGTAATTAAGTACTATTAATTAGAATAATTCAATTTAATCGATTTGATTGATTATAAATCACACATCTACTAACTTTATTAGTGTCTCGCAATACGTGTATTCACGTATCCCACTACATGATATCTCACTTTTAGATAACTAGTCAAACTTACTAGTGTTAGAAAACAGTAAGTGTGTTGCTTCTTAAAGTGTTTAATTATGCTTTGTTTCATTTTGCATGTTGTATTTTAAAATTTTCTCTTTTATTGATTCTCTTATCATTGATTATCATCAGTGTTGCTGTTCATTTTCATTTTGAAATCATATGTTTCAAATTTTTTTTTTTTGAAAACTTAGTTGAATTTTATTATCATCCTTTTTTGGTTTTTCATTTTCATTTTCTTTTCAACTTGTTTTACTTCGTATATTCTTACCACATCGTTCCAAAGTAGGTCGAGTGTGGATGTGTGCTTTAATGCATACTGTCATTTAGTTATATTGATTTCAATTTAATATTCTTTTATTAATATGATATAACTTTATGCATTTCATATCTTGTTGTAGTTCTGACTCACCTCTCTCGGGTACTTAGTTCGAAAAAAATTAATAGAATTAATTTTTTTTTAAGGGGAGGTAATAAGGGAGCTGTTACGTACATTTATTACCTAAGGGGGTAGTCTTCGGTCCTGCCAAATGTACGCACCAGTCTTAATATAGTTATATATTTGTGCGTTCGATTGATTCACGCACTGACGTGCACAATGCAGTGTGAGTTGCTTTGGGACGCACGGGTAACCTAGTTGGGTAGTTTCTGACGTCATGATTTGGAGGGGCAACATGGACCTTGTTTATGTCCGTGATTGATATATATTATTATTGTATTCATGGCACGTTTATGGAAGCCATTTATTCTAGTGATCTGTATTGGTCTTCAGGTCGAAACCAATAGCAGCAATGTCACGTAAGTTATCGCCCCACTTCTTATTGTATGCTGTATTGTAAGGCCGCTCTTATACTAGTCTAGCGGGAATATGTTATTCCTAGAATGGACCTACAGAGTCGTTAGCCTTTAGGATTCGTATCGTAGAAGAAGGATTCCTACGAGCGGAAAGAAGTTAATTTGATTGCAGTATTCATATGTGTAAACGTCTTTATTGTAATGCCAAAGTCGTGGCATGATTTTTGAGAGGTTAGTTAAAACCTAAAGATACTAACTCAGATACCTCTTCATATATGTACCAGTGAATATATATTGAGTATACGTTATATGGAACTATGTCTTGGATAGAAACAGTCTCTTATTGGACGAATGCGGGAGTTCGTGGTATGGGAGTACATGCTTAGTTGGATGACCTCAAGCAAGGTCAACGGACATTTTATCTAGTTTGAACATTACTGGATTCGTATTAATTGAATGTAAGGAACATGGTTGAAAGGATCCCACCACAGTACCCGACCATCATCATTCACCAGAGTATTCTTGTCATGCATTTTATGTGATTGTCCTAGTCAAGAACAGTGTATCGTAGCGTTGAACTTATGTCGTCAATAAACAATGTTAACTGTTCTACCAGCCTTCACAGTTTACTTCACTTCACGGCAGGCTTTGATTAACATGCCTGAAGTTTACATCGTTGTGTGTTGAACTTATTTGACAGTTGTGTGGATTCGCGTTTTATTATCAGCACGATAGAAAACCATCTCAAGATTCAAAACTGGAATTACCTCACAAGTTCCACACTAGTTGAAAGTACGTGGATTCTCTAACAACTCATATCCTTTATAACGGCTACCTCAAGGTCAAGGTACATTGAACCTCAATCTCAAGTTCTACATCAGTGTATGACTACGTGGGACCTCAGCTGTTAGTCCTCATCTGGCAGAACTCAAGTATTCGAAACAGAGTATTTCGTTGTCTCAAGCGTACATCCACGGAGACGAGGCACATTGATTTTTTACCTGCACGCGAGATGAATTATAACGTGTTTC
>JAMPIV010006609.1:0-38301 GCA_024509875.1 Oreohelix idahoensis
TTTCCGCGAACTGAGGAAAGCTTTTCTCCCTTCTCCGGGCCCGCTTTCCCGAAACATAGTTTGGCACATTCCGGGGTAATTACAACTGGAATCCGCTGTAATAGGGCGTTTATGCAGAGCCTCAAAAGTTATTTTGCGTCATCTACCAGCATCTTGCTTATATGTATTCGTAATGCCTGGACCTTTAGAGTGAACATGCGAATAATTTTGAGACCACCAAAGACTATCATCCAAGCCCGTATGCCTTTGCGCCGTCCTCTCGAATTTTTTCTAAAAATACCTCAAGTTTCTCATACCCGTTAGGAAAAGAGTCAATCGGAAAATTCATGGCTGGCATCCGGGGCCCTCCGCTTCCTGCGGTGTCTGTTGCCCCTGCTCCGGGGCAATCTCCGTTAGCCGAACTGCCCTACGAAGATCTACTTTGCTGTTTAATGAAGCATGGCAAGTTGTTCATGCTGTCTCTCTACTGCCTTCTCCTTTTTGCTTCCCTCTCTGCTGCCTTCTCCTGTGCTTCATCCTCTCTGCTGCCTTCTCCTGTGCTTTTCCTCTCTGCTGCCTTGTCCTCTTTCTCTCGTTGGTCATTGCCATATCCTTTCCTCCTCTTCATGTAAGCTTTTAGTTTCCTCTTTGTCACATAACACATTGTCCTTAGGCCAGACCTCACGCCAAGGCAGCTCGTAAACTTGGCCATATCTGCCATCTTACTTGTGAACTGCTGGAAGCTCACGGAACACAGAAATGAACAGAAAGAAGAAAACTAAAAGGAAGGAACTACCTGTTACCTGCTTAGGGAATATGCTGTCGCATAAACCCACTCATACTCAGCACGCAGTCTGACTAATAACCACGTGAAAATTTTTATTAGATATCCAGCAACCCAAAACCCGGATTTTACCTGTCCTATTTAAGAAAAAACATTCAGTTCAATGCCATCAATTACCTCTAAGTCATAAAACAACCTTACTACAACTACTATCTAAACTGACTGTAACCTGTGGAAAAAACTTATAGCTGGATCAGTCTTAATATAGCTCAGTCTATGGGATATTTAAAGAAAAATCTATTCCTGAACTCTCTACAGAGACAATTCTATGACTTTAGATAAGATCACATAATTGATCCCAAACAAAGATGATCCACCGGACGAACACACCACGCCCCTTTGTCACGAAGTGGATCAAGACTAGAGGTTGTCTATGTATAGCGCTCTAGACATTGTGGAGACAGCGTCTATGAGAAGAAAGACTGAAAAGATAGATTTAGATGAAAATGATAGTGAAATGTGACAATCTGGAACTATTGGCTCCGAGGGGTGTAAAACCGAGTTGACTATTCCCTCGCCACTCCGGACGTTTAAGGTCGCTATAGCTCCAAAACTACCTCTAACTACCTAAGGGGATAAGGTTATATTAAGATTCGCATACACCACGATACAGACAAAGATAGCTACTGTACGTAAATAAAGTGACTGGTTCCAGACTATAATTGTACAAGTTTTATTTACATATAGAAAAACTCAAATACATGTTAAAGAAATAAAATGCGTGTGTGTGCACACCTGGAAAAACAAATCAAGTACAGGTTACAATGATTATATCATCAAAACCCCCAACCCCTAAACCACACACATCACGTTTCACTTGTATGGAGAAAGAAGGTAAGATTAAACAACCCACACTGAAGTTGGTGGGATCTAGGACTCCAGGAGCCTCCACTCCAACTAGCTATTCTAAATTAAACTCTAACGTCCAAAGTTCAGCTGGAACTTCTTATGAACGGTCTACAGTCTCAGAAACAGCTATGGATACTACACAGCCCTATTCCGAAATCTCCTGAACACTGCTACACAAATAACTATTCTAAGACTTCTTCTACAGCTGTCCTCTGTTATAATCTATACAAAACTCTGTCTCAGTTCTATCTTTCTGGGCTATCAAATGTAGAGAGGATTGTAAGCCTATTGCTCTTCACACATTCTGATAGTTGACGACTAAGGTATAAAAAAGAACACACTGGATTCTGGACTGGAACTGGAATAGGTAGGTGTTTCACTATCCCTAATGACACTTCTGAAATCACCTGCCCGCTTACCTCTCTCTGGGCTGAGGGCCTTCGGCGTTATTATGGCCGGGACAAAGCGAAAATAATTACGACAACGCTGGCAGCCTGCCAATTTGCGTGTGTAACAAGATCGAGCTCCAGAGCTCAGGATTTATCCAATAAATCCTATTCCACTGGAGAAATGTATTTCCCTGCTTTGGGAAAACGTATTTTCTATTCTTCGTCCGCCTTTGGCAATCTCAGATTCTGCGTATCTGAGAAACCAAAACTTTTGGCGTGGGGAACATTCTGGTGCCAAATTTCGTTCTCTCTCCCACGGTGCCGCTACCCGCTGTAGAAAATTAGAAAAATGCACAGCTGAACAATACATCAATAATATATTCCTATAACCAAATAAATCCCTTACTTAAACATTTAACACACAAGTCTTTAACACTTAACTCCCCTGCTCTATTCCCGTTATGAACCACCATACCAATTAATTATGCCCAAAATGTCAGCTCTCCTTCTCAACTCCCTTCTCCCGTTCCAAAGTAAACATCGGCTGACCCCGATCTTCTTTGTTCTGCATGACAACCCCTGAAACACAACAGTTTTATTCACTGGGTTCTACATATGCAAAAATACCTTGGCCCACTTCCACTAATGTGGCAATGTTTACAGCAAATAAAATAGACCTCTCGAGGAATTAATTAATTCCCCGTTCAGTAAAAATAAATCACTTTCAAAATGTAATATAAAAAAAATTTCCTATAAAATTACATCTCCTGTCTTCTGAGCACACAGAACAACAATGCACAATCAATAACGTATAACATATTACGCTAGCATAATGCATACTGCCCAAACGTTATACATAAACGCAGGTTATCAATTACCCGGTAGCTACAACCACGTGCTCACGCATTCTTACACCCACATGCTCCCGCTTACATATATACCTGTCACAAAAAGTAGGGGATATTTTAAGATGGTATGTATTATTTTACAAAAGAGTGGATTTCGTAATTTAATGGTTGTATGTACATATCGAGCACGTTCTTCTCCACTCTCACGTGCAATATCACGTTGACCTGGTGACTCGTGATGAGTAAGCCAGTCCCAAGAACAGAGGTGGGGCCCACCCGTAAAGTTCACACATTATTATTTTTCACAAAAATGCGTGTATCTCGGGTTTGATGAACACTACTCACCATGGACAGGTATAAAAAGACTATGCAACAGATAAAATTTCTTTTCTTCGTCATAGAACGTTTGACAGAACAGCAGAGATGGATAGGCATAGGCATGTTGCAAACCGAAAGTCGGCAAGTGGATGTTGCTCGGAACCTCAATGTTTCACAGTCAGTTGTCAGCAGACTGTAGAACTGGTATCAAAATTTCATCACAGTGGCTGCTCCCCCTCGGACTGGCCACCCAAGAGTCAATACACGCCGCGAAGATCAACTTCTTGTTACTCAGGCCCTCAGAACTCGGACTCTAAATGCTACTCAACTTCAGCAACACCTTCAACAGACCACTGGGATCCGGGTCTCAACTCAGACAGTACGAAACTGTTTGCATCAAGTGCAACTGGCCACACGCAGACCGTTTGTAGCTTTGCCCATGTCACCACAACACAGGCGAGCAAGAATGGATTGGTGCCAACGTCATCATCGGTGGACCAATCAACAGTGGGCATCAGTGATGTTTTCTGATGAGTCCCGTTTCGTTTTGGATATTCATGATCGTCGAATACGTGTCTGACGACGGCGAGGTGAACGTTACCAGCCTCCTGCAACTGTTGCACACAACCGTTATGGAGGTGGCAGTGTAATGGTGTGGGCAGTCATCTGTATGAATGACAGGACCGACCTTCACATATGCCAGGTCAATATCACAGGGCTCTACTACCATGACAACATCATCGAGCCTATCGTTGTGCCATTTGCTCAACGGCACGGACCAGATTTCATCTTCCAGGATGACAATGCACGTCCTCACCGTGCTCGCGTCGTCCAAGATCACCTTCAGATGCAGCATATCCGTATGTTACCGTGGCCGCCGATGTGCCCCGACCTGTCTCCTATTGAGCATTTGTGGGACCTCCTGAATAGACGCCTCCAACAACGTCCAGCCGCTCCAAAGTCTCTTCAGCAGTTACTCCAGGCCCTTCAGCTGGAGTGCAGAGAATTCCTCAAGACAGCATCAGAAGGCTTATTTGCAGTATGAGACGTCGTTGCAATGCATGTTTAGCGGCAAACGGGGGCCCTACACGTTTTTAGAAATATTAGAATATTTTGTGAAAATGAAGTACCTACCCCGCCTTGGTTGCCAGTGCGACTAAAATCATGTGAGTAAAGCCATAACACTTCTTATACCGCAAATGTCTTGCTATGATGCTCAAGTTTACTCGTACGAAGGAATAAATGAACTAATTTGAAATATATTGTCTTTGGATAACTTTAAATTCAATATCCCCTACTTTCTGTGATGAGTATATATATAATATATATATATATATATATATATATATATATATATATATATATATATATATATATATATATATTATATATATATATATATATATATATATATATATATATATATATATATATATATATATAACCATTAAACTCTCAATGAAATACATTACCCGCGCTCCCGCCATTCTGTAAATTAACAAAAATCACAGATGCGGGTTTCTCTACAGACCTACTTTTAAATAATACAAAGCACGCATGTAACATCTCAACTCTTAAACCATCCTAGATACCGATATTCCTTCAATAAGGAATTATATGGACCTCTTACTTTCTCAGTTATCACTAAGATAGTGGGAGCCGCGCTAGCGTAGTGGTTACCACACCGCTCTGGCGACCGGGTGATACAGGATCAAACCCGGGTTACGGCATTTGAGGATTTTTCGTCGACCGGGATTTGGACTGGATTAACTCGAGACCCTGGCGAGAACATTTGAAGGAGTGTCGTCGACCAGGGATTGGCGGCTCCTGAGCCGACCCAGCTGTAATGGGTACCTCCGAAATCGGAGAGTATTTGCCTGAATGGCGAGGGACACCTGTCTCTGTACAAGAAAAAAGGGATACTCACGTAAAATCAATGTCAGGTTAGACATGAAAATAATAACCTGAGATTTCGCCTTGAGTATTAGCGGGCGTAAAAACTAAGATAGTATTGATGGCTCTGGCGTTAAGAATTTGATTTAAAAGTGACTTCCCCAAGAAACTTACTGATTGGGTTGGGACTCGAAATTAAAATCAATAAAGTACCACGCTTAATAAATCATGCTTACCAAACTCGAATTTCCCACTGAAGGCAAATCGACTTGACTATGGTGTGCGGCTGGCAATTATCATTAGAGAGACCGACTAAGAAAATAAGTGAGTATTTATAGCAGGATCCCCCACGCTGCCCTAGCCTGACGTCATTTGCTCGGCTTTGTTCTAGCCCAATGATTTCAAATGCAGTTAGACCTCGGCCAATTAAAATTGTAAACAACTCTGACTCACACTGTTACTGCTAGCCAGTATTACGTACGTGGATAACAGTTAATACCTCCATCCCCCATTTAGACAAAGAAACGGGAAATAGTGCTCAGCCATCGATGCTAAATGAAGCAAAAATGACCGAAAATAGTCTAACTCCCGAAAATACGTCTATGTTCACGCAATAGCTTTAAGAGAAGAAAACTGGTGCAAATCTGAACCTAGGCTCTACCGTCCTCCCTATAGAAAATACTTCAACAGTTCTCTACACAACAACACTAGACACCACCTAATATCCATAGAGAAGAACCATAATGCAGATAAGATAAAACTCCATCGAAATCCCTCTCTGAAAAAACGTAAATAATAGAAGAAGAAAAGACATGGGGCCTATTGAAAAAAATAAATTACTGTACAGTATCACACTGATGTGTAAGTCAATGAATAATTTAGGATGCTGACATTATTAAAAGACAGATACGTGCATACTAATAGTGGATACATGAATACGTGGGAAGATAATATCAATAGATGGACATGAAAGAGTATGTCAGAGTGCATCATCAAAACAAAGGCCAGAAGACGTTGGATGTCCATCGCAGCCGACCTTCGATGTGGCAATGGCACCTGATGATGATGATGATGATACGTGGATTCGTAACGCAGAACACCAACTGTGAAAAACACAAGAATTGTAGTTTATATTACGCGAAGACAGAATAGCAATATTTATTCAAAAATAGTGTTTTTTAACACTTGGAAAAGAAAACAAAACAACAAAAAAGCAATAACAACAACGTTAATTCAAACATAACTCAACATTTGAATAAAAAGTAAGCACATTTACAAGTTAACAGTTTTCTTTCCTTTTAATAAAATTTGTGATCGTTCATTATCAGACAGGATCTGAATTAAAGTTCTTATAAATTAAAAATGTTGAGCTAGTTATCTGCACTTAGCTGGTCAGTTGGCGACAATGGGTTGTCGCTGGAGTCTGGTTTGGTTATTTCCGGTTCACAGCGAATTCTTCACTTTTCCTTCTCACATCAGGAGTCGAATGGCTTTTTGGATCACTTTCGTTGCACGAGCACATGTCACAAGATTGCCACATCGAATGTCCTCGAGACCCGTCTCATATGGTTGGTGTCCAGAAATGAGTACCAGTAACCAGTACAAGTAACCAGTACCAGAAACTGAGAAGAAATACAAAATAGCATCTCCGTAAATATGTTGACTCCTGATGCAGGCATCAATAGTTTTCACTTTTCTTCACCATTTACTCCTTCCTCTGAATGTTCCCGATGCCCATGAGCACGAAATCTCAGGACACCAGGGCAGCTGAAAGTGTGTTTAAGAGAGCGAAAGAGTGTAAATAAATCATAGTACAACATACAACAGTCTAGCTGTGTTGATCTATAAATATATACACCATGATGTCATCATCATCATCCTCTCTCTGCTCCCTATGTGTCGTACAGATAGATTGAGAGTTTATTTTTAGCACCGTCTGAGTAGAGTGGATGTTGATAAGTGTGACGTATGAGTTAAAAAGAGTGGCAGATGTTGATAGAGTAGAAGACTAGACACGTAAATTTAGTCTCGACAGGTGCATCCCAGTTTCGGAGAAGAGTACTGGTGTAAGGATGGCACAGGTATAGCTATAGCTGTAAAGGCCACACGTCTAGATGGAATTAGTATGGATCAAGAGCTCTAGAGTGCTATCGTCACCTAACTATACTGTGACAACAATAATACAGCAAAATATAACTGTCAACAATAAGAAATTGACAAGTCACAAAATTACAATTTACTGAATTATTTATTAATGTACAACTAGTTTCTTATTTCTCCTTTGAAAATCCGAGGATTTCAATTACAATGAAAAAATACAAAATCAACAATATTTATAACTTTTTACATAAAGTTTATGTCTACGTTAATCTTAATGTCTTTTGCCTGCACTGGGTTAACACAGATTACACTTTTCATCACTACACGGTCTCTTTTGGGATCTCACAGAAGTTTTGGAATAGTAACACTTAGGACTTAGCTTTACAGTCCTGGACAATGTCTGGTAACACACGAGTGTAGTTGGAATCCAGCTTCTAGGATCTTATGTTTGGCTAGCCAAGGAATGATGGAGCCAAAACACTTGAACTCCGTCGCACACAGTATACGTTGAGTGGATGGTAGTTTCAGATCAGGCTGTTCCAAACTAGACCAGTAAACCTGCAAAATATGTAGCATGTGGCTAGTCCTTGTGTGGTGATTTCTCACGGGTCTGCGTGTTGTGAGGTGATGTGTTCAGTGTATGCTTATATGTATGGCATAAGTTCTGGTTCAATGGCAGTGTATAGGCAATGACAAGTCTAAATGATTACATTTTCAAAAATACATAATACAATTTCTGTACACAGACATGATGCTGCATTTTCCTTCTACAGTCACTTTGAATTGCAGTCATCAATAAAACAATGTTATACAACATAGGCCTTCCCTTAGTCTGCCTTTCCATTCCTGCGCATCTCTATTATGCATCCTGGTCCTTGCCTCATTATCCATTTTGAATTTAAATGTTGTCTCGCAGTTTAATTTAATTATCAAACCTGTAAAAGAAGCATTTCATACATACATACATATATATTCGTAATATTACATACCCCTTTTAGGATAAATCAGAAGTAGAACTGACTGAAGGCTTGGCAAAAGTTCAACTGCCCGGCATAACAAATAGGAATGAACTTGCTCAGGTGTTGATCCTTCTCTCCCTCTCTGCCTTCAGATTCGTCTCTCTTCCGAGGTTTCAATTTTTCGTGTGTAACTTGTCTGCTACGATTTCTCTCTATTTATACACAGCCAGCGAGCGAGCGAGAAAGCATCTCACTTCTGTGGCTAAAATGTTCGGTCCAAACGGCTCTCGCAGCGGTTTTGTGTTTTTCTTATTTTCTTCCTCTCCGTTTCCGTTCTTTTTATCTTTGGTATGAATTCATGTGTGTTTATACCTTACTTTAATTTTTAACCATCAACAGCTTCTTTCCCTCCAATAATTTCCTCTATTGGGTTTTGTCTTAGAATTTATATAATTTTTCCAAGAGTGGCTTAACTTGAAACAAAATAATGATGAAGTTGTATGTTCTCAAGCTTCTATCTTCTTTTTGCAACAACGGTGGAATTAGTTGTTTGAAAGGAAATAAATGTGGACTTCTCCGCTCCTAACGATACTATTATAAACTCTTTCTGAACATTCCTTCCTTTTATATGAATTGTTTTCGTTAGCCATCAAAAAACAAATATCGCTTCGTTTTATGTAGCCCGTACACAGCGCTAGAAAATGATAGAGAGAGGCACTCGCGTCCGCTCGGTTTAAACGTATCACGAACCAAGAATTTGTCTTGCGTAATTTTTCTCACCACGCGACATAGCCCCTCCTCTTTAAGCTGTAGCTCGCTCAGCAGACCAAACAATTTGCCGAGACTAATTCTGGTAGTTCCTCTCCTTCCGCTGTAGTTTTGGGTGTCTACTTAAAAAATCTGCACCAACATTCTGCTTTCCCCGGTATGTAGTTTACTGTAAAGGAATATGGTTGTTATAATAAACTCCATCGTAAAAGTCCTAGAGTTGAGTTTTTTTGAGGCAGGTGCTAAAAAATGTTAGCGGCTGATGATCCCACATTGTTTTACTGGTGAAAGTGGGCTCCAATAAAGATATGGTTGAAACTTCTGGATCGACCACACCAACGCTAGACATTTCTTTCTCAATGGTTGAATAGTTCAACTCTGCTGCATTTAATTTCCGACTGGCATACGCCACAGGCAAAAAGTTTCCTTCCTGGCTGTTTTCTTTCTGCAATAAGGATGCCCCCAATTCCAATATTGCTTGCATCCGTTCTCAAAAATAAACTCCTGTGTTATATCTGGCAAGTTTCAGAATGGGTTTACTTGTGAGTTTTTGCTTCAACTTTGTGTAAGCATCCTCACATTCTGCTGTCCATTTTAACATTGTCGGGTTGACCTTTCTTTGTTAAGTTAGTTAGAGGGGCACAGAGTGTATTGAAGTTTTGGATCTATTTTTGGTAAAACCCGCACAAGGAAACAAAAGATCTTACATCTTTCATTGTCTTTGTGTCCTAGGCCTTGCCTTCCTCAACTTCTCTACTTTCTTGGGGTTCTGGTGACATATTTTTCCCTGGAAATTGTGTGTCCTGGAAAATTCCAACTCCTGACAACCAATAAAGCATTTAGTTGGACCGAGCAGTCAGCCCCGCCTGCCTAAGTCTATCAAAATACATGGAGAGTGCCGATAAATGTTCCTCAAATGTTTCTGTGGAGATGAGGATAACGTCATGAAATTTGCAATAGATTGGTTCTTTTAGTGGTTCCAGTAATTTTCTCATCATACTAGAAAATACGCCTTGGAGCATTTTTTAGTCCAAAGGGTTATAATACATTAAATTCATGAATGCCCGTCAGACGTACTGAAATGCCAACATGTGCCGAATATCAGCTTTTACTGGGATTTTGATAATATCCTTTACTCAGATCCACTTTTGACAAATACTTTGCTTTGCTAAGAGCTGAGAACAAACTGATTAGTATCAGGCAAGTGGGATCAGCTGTGATTCAGTGACAGCATTAAGCCTTCCTGTAATCATGCATAATCTGTGTTTCTCCACTAGGCTTTCCTGAGTAATACTACACTTGCACTATATGCCTGATTCTGACTTAGAGATGATTCTTCTCCTGTAATAGGTAGTCAATCTCTCCCCCTTAAGGGGCTTGGGCTTTGGCATAAGGAATAGGGTAACGTTTTCCACATATTGGTGTGGGGTCAATTACTTTCATGTCGTACTCTCACAGATGTGTACACCCTGGCTTATCTGTGAGCACATCTGTATGGTTTTCTAACAAATTCTGAACCTGCTTCCTCTGTTCATTAGAGTTAAGTGATCACTGATTTGTAACCTGATCAAAACTCTCGGATTCCTTTAATGGATATTCCATAGGGGTGAGAGGTTCGTCCTTCATCTCTGTTGCAATGGCTAGGGTCATCATATGTGCTACTTCCGAAGATGACCTATCGTAATACTTTTTGAGTAGATTGGACATGATAACACCTTTTCTTTTCCTTGTTTGTCAATCTTATAATTTGTTCTAGAGACTTTCTCTCATAACACTACATATGGTACCCTGCCAAAACCATACATATCTGCAATTTATTATTGTGCTGGGCAACAGAAGAAGTACCTTCTCTCCTACGCAAGTTCCCCTATCCTTTGCTTTTTTGTTATAGTACTCAAGCATTCTTTCTCCTAGCCTGTTCTTAAGTTGTCGTTTTGCCAGTTTCAAGCCTGTTTTTTCAAACGAGAGGTTAACTCGTTTACCGTACTGGTATGATGAGGTTACAGTTTCTTCTTTGCCTTCATCATCAGTCCATGTCCGCAACAATGCTTCCAAAGGACCTTTAATTGGTCTACCAAACAACAATGTCGCCGGAGCCAATCCAGTTGAGTTAATGTGGGACTTCCCGGTATGCAAACAGTGCTGCCGGTAAGTAAGTATCCCAGGTATTCCGGTTTTTTTTTTCCAACGCCAGCTTTCTCGGAATAGAGATTAGGGTCCCATTTTAAGCGTTCTGCTGCTGACCCGTTCCCTTTGAGGGTGATAGGGGGGGGAGCAGTGGTAGTGTCTGCCTGAAATATCTTGAACACCTCTTCAGTTAGTCCTTCCCTCTAAACTGTGGATCCAATGTCCGTCAGTATCTGGTGAGGAAATCCTAACCGGTAAAATATTGGAGAAATGCCTCTGCCACATGCTTGGAATCAATAGAAACCATAGCTACTGCCTCTCCCCACATCGAACATGTGTCCACTAAGGTCAGAATATAACTATTTTTTATTCTTTGTTCTGGTGAGAGGGTCCCACAATATATCTACTGCAACACGTTCAAAGGGTGTTCCCATGATAGGCATCTCTCCCAGTTGTAGTTGCTTGGTGCAGTCCTATTGTTTAGTAGGAGCTACTCTTTGGAATTAATGGGCAGGATCTCACATATCTCTTTATATCTTCCGTGAGATCCTGCCAGGAAGTAGTGACAGCTATCCTTTGTCCAGTGGCACCTATCCCCATATGTCAACTGAATGATACAGCATGTCCTAGCTCCATAACCTTCTCCCTATATGAAGTGGGTACAACTAGCTGTCCATGTTCCTTGTGTGGTCCAATTCCAGCTTTTCTATATAACAGAGCCCATTCTTCATGTAAAAGTTCTCCCTTGACTGGAGGATTATGAGCTTTTGGCAAATTTGCCAAAAACAAGGCTTCAAAGTGCTGTCTGCAGCTTGAGCCTTTTTCATCTCTTCCGGATGGGAGTAATTTATAGGATTTTCCCTCCATTTTCTTGGAGCTTGACCTGGTCTGGATGTTGCCATAATTACAGGGTTTTTACTGGTTCTCCTAAGAAAACATACTACCTCCCAGAATATTATTGGGTAAATAGGATCATCCATCACCGCTGCTTTGATCTCTCCTTCCACATAGCGAGACTCCTAACATTGATTCTGGCTATGGGCAATGTCATGGTTCTGCTCCTTTTAACTGGTCCTTGGATTTCCACTGTGTTTCTGTGGTTATCTTGTTCATATGGCTCACCAGAGAAAAACACGAAACGACCGAGTCAAAGTCCAAGCCTGTGTCATATAAGGCACAGTACTTGAGTGCTATTCACGGTCACTTCCTCACAGACAGGGGGATGATGGAGGTCCTTCTGACTCAATCCAGTTCCTTCCTTCCTGGTTCCCTGTCGTAAGACATGCAGCGTGATGAGGAGGGTATTTCCGTCTGCATATCTGCAGTTATTGTGGTTGCTCATTTACAAGTCTCACACCACTTATCTTCCTTTCTTGAAGGGTCTCCTGTCTGATCCTAAAGGTGTTTCTTTTCCTTGTAGTCCCCATCTGGGCCTATTCTTGAATGCGTGTGGTCCCTGGTTGTGGCCACTTCCTTCATAAACATTGTATAGTTTTGTGGTTTTCTTAAATACGTCTATCTACATATTTCTATCTTAGCTCCTTGATTCATGGACTGAGCTCCCCCCAGTTGGTGGCTTTTCTGCGTAGGTGATTATGTCATCTCAACCTATCTCTTTTATTCTCTTGTCAGGAACTTTTTAGTTTTTTCAGGGGTTATGGAGAAATCTAGTAGCTTGTTCTAATCAACATCATCTCCTTTAGCCCGTCCGAAATTCTGGAGAAAAGTTTTCCTAACTTACACCACCTTAGTAGGTAAGTCTCCAATCGTGTTTGTAAATTGCTGATAAGTCTCTCCAGCCTCCGTCGTTGCAGTTCGGACTTGTTCTCGACAAGCCTAGGAGTTGTGTTCATAACGACCAAGCGGTGCCTGCTTCAGGTCTTCAAAATCTTCGTGATCTTCCTTTTGTAGTTTAAAGAATACTTCATTAGAAACTCCTCTCAATCCTGGAGATAGCTTCAAATTCCACTTTTATTTTTCTAAACCATAAGTTGTGGCAAGCCGTTTCAAATCTGTCTATATAAGCTTCTAATGAAGTCCTCCTTTCTCAACAAATGGGTCCCATATGAAAGTTCATGGGCTCCAGTTTGAAGTACATTGGTTGAGTTACTGTTGTCAGAGTGAGAGTGAGGTTGCTTCCCACTGGAACTAGCAACCGATTGAAGTTCCAGCTCCCTCATCCTCGAGCTCATGTCTGTCTTCTCTCAGCCTCCCAACCTCCTAGCTTCATCCCTCAACCTCTAACCGACCCTAGTTTCATCAGCTCTAATTTCTTTGCTTCTCTATCAGCCTCTAATTTCTTTGCTTCAGTCTCTAATTGCAACATTCCTTTCTTTCCCTGTCCATAATGCTTATCCACTTCTGTAGTAACATACTGGAATGAGAGCTTCACCTGACAACCAAGTTCTTTACCCATCTGCAATGATCGCAGTTTTGAACTTTACCAAGTCAGCCATGGCGTTACGTTGAAAGGAGAATATAATGTTACTACTACTTTAATTACTTAAGCTAAACTTAATTAAAGACGTACAATATTCCTTCAACCAATGTGAGAGACCACGTGTTTAACTTGTGTACTACAAAGGTACTTTCAAAAAAAATTTATAATTTTACTTTTTTAAAAAAAAAGTTTGTACTTATTTGACCAAGACATTCTATAAGAAGGAGATACAAGAAAGAAGATACTGGCTGAGGGATAATAAGATTATCCCGCGAACGAGCCCCCAAAATGTGACGTAATGAGTTTAATAAGAGTGGCAGATGTTGTTAGAGTAGAAGACTAGACACGTAAATTTAGTTCTAGGGGAGACAGGTGTAATCCCAGTCTCGGAGAAGAGTTACTGGTTGTAAGGTATGGCAACAGGTATAGCTCTATAGCTGTAAAGGCACACGTCTAGATGGAATTAGTAATGGAATCAAGAGCTCTAGAGTGCTATCGTCACCTAACTATACTGTGACAAACAATAATACAGCAAGATATAACTGTCAACAATAAGAAATTGACAAGTCATAAAATTACAATTTAATGAATTATTTAGGAATTAATGTACAACTAGTTTCTTATTTCTCCTTTGAAAATCCGAAGGATTCAATTTACAATTGAAAAAAATACAAAAATCAACAATATTTATAACTTTTACATAAAGTTTTCAATGTCTACGTTACATCTTAATGTCTCTTTGCCTGCACTGGGTTAACACAGATTACACTTTTCATCACTACACGGTCTCATTTTGGGATCTCACAGAAGTTTTGGGAATAGTAACACTTAGGACCTTACTGTTTACAGTCCCCTGGACAATGTCTGGTAACACACGAGTGTAAGTTGGAATCCAGCTTCTAGGATCTTATGTTTGGCTAGCCAGGAATGATCGGAGCCCAAAACACTTTAACTTACCGTCGCACACAGTATACGTTGAGTGGGATGGTAGTTTCAGATCAGGTACTATGTGTCCAACTATAGACCAGTAAACCTGCAAAATAGTTAGCATGTGGCTAGTCCTTGTGTGGTGATTTTTAACGGGTCTGCGAGTTGAGAGGAGATCGGTTCTGTGTGTGCTTATATGGATGGCATAAGTTCTGGTTCAATGGCAGTGTATACTGCAATGACAAGTCACCTAAAATGATTACATTTATCAAAAATACATAATACAAATTTCTGTACACAGACATGATGCTACAATTTTCCTTCTACAGTCACTTTGAATTGCAGTCATCAATAAAAACCAATGTTTATACAACATAGGCCTTCCCTTAGTTCTGCCTTTCCATTCCTGCGCATCGTCTATTATGCATCTGGTCCTTGCCTCATTATCCATTTTTGATATTCAAATGTTGTCTCTCGCAGTTTAATTTAATTATCAAACCTGTAAAAGAAGCATTTGCATACATACATACATAGATATTCTAAATAATATTACATAACCCTTTTAGGATAAATCAGAAGTAGAACTGACTGAAGGCTTGGCAAAAGTTCAACTGCCGGCCATAACAAAATAGGAATGAACTTGCTCAGGTGTTGATCCTCTCCTCCCTCGCTGCCTTCAGATTCGTCTTTCTTCCTGAGGTTTCAATTTTTCGTGTGTGTAAACTTGTCTGCTGCTACGATTTCCTCTCTATTTATACACAGCCAGCGAGCGAGCGAGAAAGCATCTCACGTTCTGTGGCTAAAATGTTTCGGTCCAACGGCTCGCGCAGAACGGTTTTGTTTGTGTTTCCTTATTTTCTTCCTCCGTTCCGTTCTTTTTATCTTTGGTATGAAATCATGTGTGTGTTTATACCTTACTTTAATTGTACCATCAACAGCTTCTTTCCTCCAATAAATTTCCTCTATTGGGTTTGTCTTAGAATTTATATAATTTCCAAAGTGCCTTAACTTGACAAAATATGATGAAGTTGTATGTTCTCAAGCTTCTATCTTCTTTTTGCAACAACGGTGGAATTAGTTGTTTGAAAATAAATAAATGTGGACTTCTCCGCTCCTAACGATACTATTATCAACTCTTACTGAGCATTCCTTCCTTTTATTATGAATTGTTTTCGTTAGCCCATCAAAAACAAATACACGCTTCGTTTTATGTAGCCCGTACACAGCGTATCACGAACCAAGAATTTGTCTTGGCGTATTTTTTTTCACCACGCAACAATAAGTACGTGAGAAAAAGGTGTGAGAAATAGATTTTTCACCGGGTTGATAGTTTAAGGAACAAATATATCTATGGAATGAGTAAGTTTTCTCTAATTTCAGCCTATCTATATGACTATAATTTGTACCAAGACAACCTTGCCCTCCTCATAACCATATAAAATATAAGTTTAACTATACACCACACACAGCTATGTGACAACAAAACACACAAACGTGGAAAAACTAAATACGGTTAATTGGGTTTGTGGTTCCTAACAAACACACATAAAGTTAAGTTTCATTTTGTTGCTTTATTATCATTTAAACTTGACAACATCGAATATAAAGATCAAATAAAGAAAGATATCAAATAAAATCAGATTTGAAAAAGAACATATATATGAAAATAACAGACACAAATGTGCCATCCCTAACATTATGGAGAGTAAAATGTAACAACTTTAAAAGTTAATAACGAAGGCCAAAGGTCAAAGGTGGGGGGGGGGGGCGGCGAGGGCGGGTGGGCGCACTATGTTACCAGAATCAAGTAAAACAGATGAAAAGAAATACGTAGTTCCTACTATGTGCTACCCATTAATGATTAACAAGTCAATCTGCTGTTGCCCTTAAGAAGCAAGATCCAATTTTTGGAAGAAGAAAAGTACATGTAACAAAGAAAAATTATTTACTCTCTCTTTCATACAGTGGCCACTCAATCACGCTTACCTACTCTTAGTGATATCCCTTGGAAATCCAATTATCCTAAATATATAAAAAAGATCAGGTTTATTTTTCCAAATTGGCCCCAGTTCCATCCTCTAACAATAAGACTAGTGAGGTGAACGCCGAATCTGGTGATGGGTTTTTCCTGGATGAACAAAATATCACCGCCAGTAATTGGTGTAGAAAACGTGATCTTGGGGTTCACAGTTAAAATTAGAAAATACTTCCAGTATTGGGAAACCTCTGGTTGCTAAAAATGTTACAGTTGATAAATGAATGTAATCCTATCGGCTCGCTCTGTTGTAGAGTGCCGATTCTGAAAAAGCGTTAATTCTAAATGCTACACTTGAATACGACTGTCAGTCGTCGGGGGATAAAGGTTATTTTATCCACAACCAAGTGGGCTGATACAATTGAAAAAATATTGCTTTATTTCGTAAGTCCAATTAATTTTACAAGTTAAAATGTTTCTCATGTATCTTTGGCAAATTCTTGCTCACAAATGAAATTGGTGACTCACAAACCAAGAAAAGACAACATTAACCAATCAGTAAAAAAGGAAAAAGACCGCTGGACGCCGTTGATCAGGTCTGCTAGGAATAAAAAAACATGTTTGGAAAAATGCTACTATTCTATATAGCTATATATATATATATACATATATATATATGCACACAGACTTGGACAAGACGATCTCTTATCCACTCCATCAGTCCTGATTAAAGTTAAATAGCACAGGTGTATTCCTTTACACCTATATGGTCTGCTTTCGCTAGCGCTGAGATTAGGTCAGATGGAGTATGCAACTCTCCAGCCCCTCTCGCACCGGCAGTAAGCGTACAATGTTAATTATTATTCAATTATCCATACGTGCCCTTACATAAATATCGCCTGTAGTTAATAGCTATTAAATTGTTGGCGTCTGTTTGTCATCGTATGGTATTAAATAATAGACACTTATAATAAAACACAAAATGAAATATAACGTGAATTCTTTTCTGTCACTATTCGTCGTGCCTAGCATATAAATCAGTCAACTAAAACCATCTCTTCTTGTGTGAGAAAGCGGGTGGTAAAAATTAACATTATAACTGAACGTCGGGAATAAAATAGTTACGCGTTATTTTATTTCACTAGTTTTACCAGCTAGAAAATCAAAGCGAATTATAATGGTAAAGCTAACACTTTTACTTGGTAAAAGGTAAGCCTTTTAAACACGTAAACACTAATTTCTATTACCAGAATATCAGAAGGAGAGATCTCCAAGAATGCTATTAACACATTTTCCTCAATGGTTCTAGAACTACGTGCTTAGACTTTCCAAAAATTCTGAATGACATCTGATAGCAGGTTTAAGAAAACACAGTTTATATATCATCATGTTTCTCTGATCTATAGATGATATTTTTCACGCTATTGTGTGTACCAGAGAATCAGAAACATGAGTTACCCAGATAAAAGTTTACGGTCGGCCTTCCGTCGAGTGCTTTCGATCGTCATCAAAAGACGTATACGGGTAACGGGGTTCTCGAAGATTTTCTCTGTGCTAATGCCCGCTTCCGAGATCAAAGAGCCCGAGTACGAACTTCAAAGGGTCTCGGGAAAAGATTTTGCCCGTGAGTCTACTTCACGTGCGGTCTGTCAGGTATCGCAGGACTGACAGATGGGCTCGCGTGAGGAGACCAGATAATCAAACCTGATTCGCTACCTGTTTATGACGGGCAGGTCACGAAAGTTTGTAAACACTTATGTTCGAAGAAAGAGATGTGGGTAAAAAAGTGAGTAAACACAGGTTGTAAATGCATGGTTTTGCTAGCAAATCATATAACGCTACGAGATCACAAAAAGAGTGTCAGATTACTGTAGGCTCTCTTTGCATTATACGTCACACTATGGAACATTGCGCTACCTGTATTATTGGTTCATTGCGATGAAATCCTCACAAAGCAGTCACAAGCTCTTCCAGTGGTGGTTTATGCGGCAATTTATTTACGTAATGATGTTACCGACCTCATACCAAACTTTTCGTACATAAGCATATTCGTACACGGTAAAACATATATAATAACGAAAAAATACACATATTAAACTCACTCCTTTCTTTACATGGGATATGAAGACGCCTTTGCACATGTTGGACGGTAGTGAGTACTGCAACTCTGGAAGTGCAGTCTTCCTAGGTGAACTAATGATAATTGCTAATCTATTAATCTTAGCTTTAACGCTTGGGGAAGAGTCGTTGGAATCGTGATTATACTTAGTTTTGCATTTTTTAAACCTATAAAATCCACACGTATCACTTAGTCATAAACCGAGTTAATCTGTATCACTCACCTACGCGTATTAGTTTTTATTTTTTGGGAAGGGTCGTTATTGGAAACGGATGGATAGTTTCGTTAATGATTTGTATCTCCGGAAATGATTGTGTGATCTGACTTGTCCTAATTCCACAAAATATATCTGTCTACTCTATCCCCCTGGGCGGAAACAAACTATCAGATAGTGCTGTCATTTTTCAGTTAGTCTGTCAAAAGTATCTTCAATTTTCCTAGATCACCCCAGCAGATAAAAAAAAAAAACAAACTTATCGTGTACGGGACTTTCCCTTCCGTTTTAAGGAATCTCTTACTCTACTGTAATCTCGCTTGACCGTAGACTTTCCAAAATTAAAAGATAAACATGCGAGTAGTGGTCGCAATCTAAAATCTGGTGTTATCTCAGGAGAGCGTACACCCGATGAAAAAGATACTTAGCAGAGCAAAAGGAAGATAGAGGAAAGAATGGACAGACAAAATTGACGAACGAATAGGAGGTGCTGTCACAAGAACACACATTGATAACACTATCAGGCATTCATTGTTCTGGAATCCACAGCGTAAGCGAGGCAGAGTTCAACGACAAACACACTGAGAAGAGATGGGCAAAAAAGTACAAAAATTATCAGGAAGATATGAAAGATCTTGAACTGATGGCACACGACAGGACGACGTATAGTCCGTTCGGAAATTCGTGCCCACACATTGAACGTTGTAACTTTGCAACCCTTTGACGGATGTTATTGAAATTTGCTACGTGCCCTACTGATATCAATACAGTTATTAATATATTTTTTGCCCTTACAAAACTCATGTCATGTTCGAATTTTCTTCTTTAAATTATATAAAAAACTCTTACTGTATTCTGGGTTAAATTTTATTAGTTCTACAGTAAAGTTACAACATCCGTTCAAAAATTGCGCACTTAATTTATGTTGCAGCACATCACATGCGATGAAATGTGCTATTCAATATTTTTTTTTGTTTGAATTAGTGTAGTGACTACTTGTCCGCACGAGTGCGCACCTATCGTACACAGTCGTGAGTAATTATTTCAGCGGCGTATGCTAATTGCAATGAGTTGGCTGCAACGAAACAAAACGACACCAGCGCATAATATATTAATAAACTAAACTGCATAATTATGAAAAGCGCCATGATTCTGAATTGCAAATTTATCACTTTGCAGAAGATAATTGTTATATTGTACAGACATTTTCGCAGAGAGGCTAAGATGGGTTTTTTATACCACGATATCCAAGAACCAGGTAGGAGAACACGAAAGGCCCTGGGTGTGGATAGAAGATCTTTTCGACGCTGGATACAACAGGACGGTGATTGTACAGAGGCTGCCGTTAAGCAAGGAAGGAAGAAAAAAATCGCTGATTTTGACAAGGATGTCATTAGACGTTTGATTTTGAAGATGTTTAATGACAATCAACTTGTTACTCTCCGCATGCTGAAAAGTCGGCTGCAAGCAGAATGCGATATTAACGTCTCAAAAACAACTCTTTGGCAACTTGTCAGAAGTGTCGGTTTCACTTTTATAAAAACGTCTGGCGGAAGGAATTTTTTATGTGAAAAGCCACATCTGGTTGCAGCTCGAAGCAAATACCTTAGGCAGATTCGTGAAAGAAGGCAAGACGGCTATGATATATTGTATTTGGACGAATCTTGGGTTAATGCTCATCATACGAACGAGAAAGAATGGCAATCTGTTGACGGAGACCACAGAAGGTAAATTCCAAGCAGCAAAGGTCAACGCATTATATTAGCACATGCTGGCAGCAGACAGAATGGCTTGTCCGTGATGCAGAGCTTTTTTTTCAAAGTCTGTAGATGGTAGGTACTACCACAGTGAAATGAATAGGCAATTTTTTTTTTAGATTGGATAGTGAATACACTCCTCCCGACTCTAGATAGGCCGTCTTGCCTGATGATGGATAATGCGTCCTATCATAATGTTCTAGCGCAGGAGGATAAAGCTCCCACTTCGGCAAGCACGAAAGACGAAATCAGGAGGTGGCTTGTGAATGAAAATATATTCGCTGACAACAGCTATTTAAAACCAGAGTTGTTGCAGCTTGTGAGACAGAGGAATAAGACAAAAGTGTATCTGATTGATAAAATCATTCAAGAGCAGGGTCATGTTTCTCTTCGACTCCCACTTTACCATTCTCACCTTAACCCAATAGAGCTGGTTTGGGCTAGAGTTAAAGGGCAAGTGGCCGCCCGGAACACCACTTTTAAAATGTGCGATGTTAATGACATGATCGTGAGGCCCTTTCACGAATAGACACAGAGTACTGGGCTAAATGTGAAGAACACGTGCTCCAGGAAGATGAAGATTACTGGCAGCGAGATGGCTTGCAGTTTATCCAACCAATAACTGTTGTGAACTTATTGGAGTGGTCCGATTCGGAATGAGGCACGTCGATCGCATTCCTTCGTTTGTGATAAAGTATAATCTATAATAACACATAAACAGTTACGATTCGTCATAGCTTCCTGATGATTTGCTGCTATCATGGTCCATTATCAGATCATCATTCCTCGTATCAAAATCATGTGAACAACCAATTACACATTTAGGCAACGCCTTTGAACCGTCTTATCGCACAAATGTTGTGATTTACTGTAAGAATTAATGTTACGGGCAGATTTGGGCAAATGTTCCAATAAAATCAAAGAAAATCACCGTTTTGCAAATTTCGAGACAGCTGTGGATGTAATATCGCAAAATCTTAACTGCATGGAAAATCTAAGACTGCATGCTAAAATTCATGTCCATACAACAAACAGTTTTGAAGAAAATTGACGTTTTCTGTGGGCACGAATTTCCGAACGGACTATAGCATGTTTTTGTTGAAGGCTTACTCTCTTTGGGTAACTAAACTGTATAAACTCAGATTTTCTTACGTTCCTTCCTTCAAATTATATGCTCAAAATAATCTATATCTCTGATTTCATTATTTCCCGTGTCCTTGCCATTTTTCATGACTTCTTTATTTATTTAAAAAACAAAAGATAAATGTTCTTATTTTCTGCTAATTTCGAAATGTGCTCTGTTCTTCATTACGACTAGAATTATGTTTTCTGTTGTTGTTGTTATGTTGCTCATTCAAAGAGTTCAAATAATGATACTTGTTGAGAGCTTCGCACAATTATTGAAGATGTTGGGATTCCCCGATGGATGGTTCTTCAATTATGGTTGCGCAGTTTAATACAATACGTTAGATGCGTCGTGAAGGGTGACGTAAGTGAAGAGGTATGACGTGACAGGGAGAGAGGTTAGTTGGGCGGTGGAAAGCCAATGAGTCTTTTGTGTGTCATCATAAATGTGGTCGTCGAATGTGAGATGTCGACTTAAGTGGAACATACCAGGTATCAAATGTAGAATATTTAAGTTTAATACAAATGTTAAAAAATGACTTGGCAACATATTCAGCCCATGGTATTGATATGTGTGATTTCACTGATGAGGACTATGATCTAACGGAAAAAGCATGTTATGTTGATATATGATGCTTGAAGTGTGTAGTGGATATTTATTGTGGAAGTGAAACTGTCTAATAAATATGTGCATCGTCATGGCCTGGTTCATTGCACTTAATTATGTTGTGTTTAGGGTTACCATATTTTTTAAAGGACATTTTCAGATTTTTTGACTTAACGGAGGACAAAGGAGGACACTTTGTAAGAAAAGGAGGACGTATTAATTTCACTACTTTAATACATTTATGTCAAACAAATCATGATCAAATATATTGAAATATTTCAACGAAATTCAGTAATGAATCGGTATCTGTCCTTTGCCCACTGACTCTCCATTAAAGAAAAAAGCCTCTAAATATCAGCATTATGTCCTGCAATAGCAAAAACATATTGTGCAAGTAGCAGTAGTTCAGAATATAGCTCTACATTTCGTGATTGTTCAAAGAATGTGATCCACTTCTCATGTGCCAGTAATTCAATAAAAGTATTATCTTTCAGATTTGATTGGAAAAAATTGATCAGATTGTTCAATTGATCACAAATTTTATGTCATAAATTTTCATGTCCTTGATCATTAAATACTTGATACAGGCCATTACATTATTCCATGTTGGAACTTGTAATAATGTCATTGAATCAAAGCAATTAAACTGCTCTAAAGGTTTTATCCATACCTCAAGGTATTGTGACCGCGTGGCCTTCAACGCTAGCATTATTCCTACTACTTCCACGCTAAGCATTTATGCGAGCTATAATATGCTACATATAAGAATGACAGACCTCAAAAGCAAATAAGACGTTTTTACACAAGACGCAGTATCATTCAAAGTTCAGTTCGCAGTCACTGCTCTGAGAAGAAATTAGTATGTTATGTGGCAGGGCAGGTTACGGCATCAATTAGTTATATTGATTGTTATATTCAATTAGAGTTAATCCTTCATGTATTGTGGTTCAAGTGCTAACTAGCCTTCCGCCAGAGATGGTAATACTTGACCTTCACTCATTTTTCTTCTTCTTTCCAGGTTTGTTCTTCCCTTTAAGTTTGGTGATAAGCAAAACAGTTTCAGCACAACATCGTATATCCAAAAGAAATTACTGTAAAATTCCACAAACAGCAATTCAGTAGAAAATTATATTAAAGTTTATTGATGTCATTAGACAAACACGGTAAATTTCACAAAATGATGGTTGTTCATCCAAAATGAAAAATGCATAATCCAGCTGAATAATATACACTCTTGTCTACTCAAAAAAAACTTGTTTTAATATCCTCAGAGACGAAGTTCACCTAACGCTAACTAAAAAAATCCTCTAGTCTAAAATCATGGAATCCTTGGAATCATAAATCCTGAAATCATCCTTATTGCCCACATCTCTCTTTTTTATACTGTTCCTGTCTTTTTTCCCGCCTTTTTCCACACGTCCCATTCTTTTTTCCACAAGTTACAATTTCTGCACACGACTCTCTGTTTTCGACATTTTGCACACGATTTTCTGTTATTTCGACTTTTTTTCAAAACGCAGTATCATTCAAAGTTCAGTTGGCAGTCACTGCTCTGAGAAGGCAAACGTAGATCAGTCCCAGATAATAATAATGAATGGATTTTATGCACGGAAAGTGGGAAATGAATGTTTGTGTGATCTGGTTTTTTTATCCAATTGTTAAGTTGGAAAAGATCACACATGTGAAAAAAGTCGATATAACAGAAAGTCGTGTGCAAAATTTCGAAAACAGAAAGACGTGTGCAGAAATTGTAACGTGTGGAAAAAAGAATGGGACGTGTGGAAAAAGGCGGGGAAAAAGACAGGAACAGTATAAAAAGGAGAGATGTGGGCGATAAGGATGATTTCAGGATTTATGATTTCAAGGATTCCATGATTTTAGACTAGAGGATTTTTTTAGATTGCGTTAGGTGAACTTCGTCTTTGAAGATATCAAGACAAGTATTTTTTTTGTGTGAGTAGACAAGTGTGTATATTATTCAGTTGGATTATATATTTTTCATTTTGGATAAACAACAATCATTTAGTGAAATTTACAGTGTTTGTCTAATGAAATCAATAAACTTTAATATAATTTTCTACTGAATTGCTGTTTGTGGAAATTTGCAGTAATTTCTTTTGGATATACGTTTTGTACTGAAACTGTTTTGCTTACCACCAAACTTAAAGGGAAGAACAAACCTGGAAAGAAGAAAAAATTAGTAAAGGTCAAATATTACCATCACTGGCAGAAGGCCAGTTAGCAGTTGAACCACAACAACATATGAAGGATTAACTCTAATTGAATATAACAATCAATATAACTAACTGATGCCGTAACCTGCACTGCCACATAACATACTAATTGGCGCCGTGACCTGCGCACAAGTAACTGCCCTGCCACAGTATTCGATACAGTTGCCATAGAGACTTTTGTTTCCCTCTAAAAACGTATCACACAATAGTCCTTTTTTGCTTTTCTTCAAAGCAAAGATGTACTTTCATGGGTGTAGCGTAGCAAATGTTGCGTAAGTATTATATGTGTTGATAAATGTTCTGTGGAGGATGTCGCATTTGCCACACAACGTTGAGGGTGTTGTAATTCATCTGCTCCTCTCAAGGTATGATAATCCTGGCCTTTGCGGAGTAGTGTGCCACCCTCAGACACCAGGGATGATGAGGCGTAGTAGCATGGTGTCTTTTGTCTGGTTTAAGTGTGTAGGATGTAGATGTGTATTCAGACAGTGAGCATTACAAGCAAGGCAATCCACACAAGGACGTCACGTTAACTCACGACGTGAAAAGTCAATGATGCTTGCAACAGCTAGTGACGGTTTTGTATAATTTATTATAAACGCCACAATGACGAAGTGTGTAGACATAAACAAGCAGGTACATCATAGGTACGATCAAACAGTCATTATTACATATGTCGTCAATTCAACAGGCACAGCAGACAGCATCAAAATAATGTGCATTATATGCCTTTTAGGATATCATGACAAGCTGTACATGTAGTCAGGTAGTAAACTTCCCCCTTTCCATAAGAGCTAGAAGATATCAACTAGGAGATTAAAGATGGTCTCCTCGATTTGACCTCAACAAGACAGGCATGTCTTTTGAGCGCCACATTATCGTCCTCTATTGTCCAGCAAACAGCAAAGGTATCAAACGTAGATCCATCAACAAAGTTCAGGAAGCAAATAGTCCGTAGGACAGGCATCAATCAATGCGTGACAATCTAAGTGGATCGTGAGCTGAGCAAACTAGTCATATCGTAGACTTTAGAATAAGGCAGGCTAAGCAAAAGTCAACATCACAAGATGGCGATAAAGTTACTCAGCCTAAAAAGGGATTTAATTACCTGTTCATAAGGAATTAAATGAATAATCACATATGCCTCCAGGCATTAGGAATAACACAGAGATATATCATCTCTAGATAGGAACAACAATCATGAGGACTCCTTCCTGAATAAACTAAGCGAAGACTAGCACATAGCTACGTCTCGCCTTCACAGCTTCTCAACACAGACTGACCTGGGCGAAAATCGTTTTACCAACGCCACAAAAAGGGACATGCGCAGAACAACGCGAATCGAATACAACTCAGGCCAATTTACGAAACGAAGAATGTTCTACAATGTTCGACTTAAGACCTATTACCTTAAAAGGAAATGAATCTTGAAACATTGCGATTGCCAACTGTTTTCAAAGAACTGACGATCTGAGCGCTCCATATATGGTCGTGACTCAAAATCGTTCACACAGCTATCGGCAACCCTAGCTATCAAGATAAGACAACTTCTTAACGATAGCTATCAAGATTAGACGACTGTAGAAATAAAAGTGACTACAATTTCATGAGTCCTTCCCATGCATTACAAAATGAATCTAGTCAGAATGCATGGTCAGAATAAGTTGCTACAAATTTTTAGCAGCAACATTACCGCCACCTCCCGATAAAAAAAAAAAAATGTGCAACTTTTTTTTTTTTTTAAAAATATCCAAGAGTAAAACCAAAAACGGTTTAACAACGCACGAATTATGCGGGGATAAGTAATTGCACTGCCTAATATGACTCTAAATTGACACATAAAGTGTCTGGTGAGAATATTTCTCAACAGATAAAAAATCTGATTTAAAAAATATATCGGGGAGGTGCCACCAACACTCACTACGCTTGCATGAAAATACAATATAAATATGCAAGTTCATATCATTATAATCAAATAGCAGTGTCATAATCTAATACCGCTTAGAATGGATGTACTCATCTGATATTGAATGTTAAATATTACATTATCTAAATGTTTAATATTACCATTACACAATGAAATTAAATATAAATGAAGATCGAGGACACATCTCCTGTCGTTCCAAAGAAACTGTACAATGTGGAACTCTCCATGTTTGACAATAGAAAGGTAGCTTCTCAGATCAACAATAACGTGCTGATAAAAAACAAACAATATAATTCTATTTAATAGCCATTAAGTTTCATACTATACAATACATTATTATTAATAATTGTGGCCTTTGGAACTTTCGGCCCTTATATTAACTACTCAGTCTTCTTCTTATATTAAAGATGGGAACAGAAGAAGATGATAACAAAGCACAATAGTATGTGTTCACCTAAAGTGAGGACAGATGTGCTAATGTATTGTAGTAATATAGGTGTGTTATGGCTCTGTCGTATATCTAGAAATAGAACAGAAGTATTAGTTGGAATCATGTGGGCATCTAGACAGAATGTCAGCCATCACATTATCCGACCCACGGATAGCTCGTACCGTGAAGTGAAAAGGTTGAAGAGCAATAGCATATCGAGTGGATCTCGAACTCTTCAAGTTCTTAGTCTGAATAGCTGTAAGAGCTTTCTGATCAGTTTCTAGAATGAAATGTGCGCCCAGGAGGAATCTTTGTAGTTTGAGAATAGACCAAACCATAGCTAACAATTCACGGTCTAAAACCGAGTAGTTCCTCTCTGCCGCATTTAGTTTTCTAGAAATGTACATGACAGGATGCAGAGTTTCAGCATATTCCTGCATAAGTGCTGCTCCGATCCCAGTGGATGAAGCATCACTTCGAAGAACAAAAGTTCTATCAAGAGTAGCTAATCTTAGGATGGGAGGAGAAGAAAATATACTTTTAATCTGGTCTAAGGAAGATTGACATTCCTGAGACCAACGAATCAGATTAGGTGACCCTTTCTTCAACAACGTTGACAGAGGTGCCATTATCGAAGATAGATTCGGAATAAATCTCCCATAGAATTGGATTAACCCCAAGAGACTCCGGACTTGTTTCTTCGTTTTAGGTACAGAGATGTTCAATATTTTCGAAGTATTGTGGTCTTCTGTCTTCAAGAGACCATGACCAACACGATGACCCAAGAAAGAAATTTCACCAAAACCAATATAAGCTTTAGAAGGTTTTGCTGTCAGATTATACTCACGTAGAGTAGACAGTAGGTCATATAAACCCAGATAGTGATCTTCCCAAGAATCACTGAAGAAACAGATATCATCTAAGTAAGCGATGACATCTGAACGATGAGAAAGAATTCGACGCATCATGCGAACGAAAGTAGCAGGGGCGTTCATAAGACCGAAAGGCATTACATTCCATTGAAATAAACACCTAGGTGTAGAGAAAGCAGTCAGAGGTTTGGCATGATCTGCTAAAGGCACTTGCCAATAACCTTTTGACAAGTCAAGTTTAGTGAAGAATCTAGAATTAGAAAGTCTACTAAGTAGATCCTCTAGTAAAGGCATAGGTTCAGCATCGAACTTTGTGACTTGATTTAATTTGCGATAATCAACGCAAATTCGTATGTTCTTATCTTTCTTCCGAACAATAACCACGGAAGAAGAATATGGAGAAGTCGATGGTTCAATTATGTTTAATTGGATCATTTCATCCAATTCCTTTTCTACTTGTGACTGAAAGTGTATAGGGATAGGATACGGCCTAACCCTAATAGGATTACTGTCGGTAAGAATTATGTCATGTTCTATGACATTCGTGTGACCAGGGATGTCGGTTAGAACATCCTTAAATGTCTGTAACATCGACGAGACTTGACGATGTTCATCAACAGAAAGATTAGGAGAAATGGATACATCTTTCCAAGATTCCATAGAATGTAGTGGAACCACTGGAAGAGGGAGATCGACATCAGAAAAAACAGATTCCTCATCCTGTATGACAGACAGGGATGAGTAATGACCATGAGGTACCGAAGATTCGTCCGTTGCCTGAAAAATAGGCAGCAAATAGTCTGGACGCTCGTGAAATTCCGTCAGCATGTTGATATGGAAAGTTTTATGCTTTCCATCTATATCGACCACATAGTCAACATCGGAAATTCGTGAGACTATTGCATATGGACCTTTCCATGCAATCAGAAGTCTATTTTCCCTACTGGGGAGTAGGACGAATGCTTTGTCACCTGGACAAAGTTGTCGTAGACATCTGTTCTTGTTAGCAAACTGCCTTGCTTTTTCTTTAGCAATTTCTGACGAAGCAGTCGCTAGTTTGCATGCCTCAATGATCTTTTGCCTCAGAGCAATGACATACTCATATGAAGATTGAGTGTCATCACTAATATCATCGGCAGTGATGAGATCGTGTAATAAAGACATAGGGCCGCGCGGACGCGCGCCAAAGACAAGTTCAAAGGGAGAAAATCCTGTGTGCTCATTTGGGACCTCTCTATAGGCAAAGAGAGCCGCAGGTAAAACCCTGTCCCAATCTTGAGGATGGTCTTCAGTTATCTTACCAAGTAAAGTCTTGAGCGTTCTATTCAGACGCTCAACTAACCCATTAGACATAGGATGATAGATGCTACTGAGAGATCTTTTAATGTGTAAGGTAGACATTACTTGAGACATAGTATCAGATATGAGTTGAGTTCCATGGTCTGACAGTATTTCTCTGGGGAACCCCAAGCGAGAAAATATCAGCCAAAGAGCATCTGCGATATCTGTAGTAGATATGCTCTTTAGAGGGATAGCCTCTGGCCAACGTGTGCACATATCGACACATGTAAGAATAAACTGATGTCCTCTGGCCGACTTTATCTTAAAAGGGCCAATAATATCTATGGCCATTTTCTGGAATGGCCGAATAGGGATGTCAGCAGCCTGGATAGGCGCAGCATGTCGTGGTCCTCTAGATTTGACCTCCTGACATACCTGACATGATCGGCAGTATATACGGATGTCCTTGTTAACAAAGGGCCAAAAGAAAGCCGCAAGGACTCTCGACTTTGTACGGGAAAATCCCATGTGTCCAGCACATTGCGAGTCATGAGCATGCTGCAATATTTGCACTCTCATACTCTTGGGAACAAGAATTTGCGAATGTGCTGACGTAGCCGAGTCTTGTACCATACGTACAAGTACGCCGTTTTTCATTTCTATCCAAGATTTTCTTTGTGTATCCTTATTTGGATCACCTTTCTTCGCAAGAATGAAGAATTTCTTTAGCGTAGGATCTTCTTCTTGTAATTTTATGAACGAGTCACGAGAAATAACCAAGGTACTATCTTGGCTATGAACTTCATTATCATTATTCAACGAAGTTTGCGGTGTTTTGTAGAGCTTGTGCTCTTGTAACCACTGCATTGGTAGCTTGCATATTATCATCTTCCCAAGCAGCAATCTGCTGTGGGGTACATTCCCTAACTCCGTGGATACGACCAATAATAAGGTCCGCAATAGGATTAGGTAAGAGACAGGCATGCACATCTCCCGTAAAGAAAGGAGTGGCAATGTGAATTATAGCAGTAGGATATTTCTCTAGAGTGCCGCCAAATGTGACACATTTGATAACCCTTCCTGTCGCACAGGATGGATCTACAAGCGATTGTCTAACACCAATAGTGGTGCATCCGGAATCGAAAAGTAGTGAGACCGGAGTATTATTAACAAGACCCTTATGTAGGATTAGAGAACCTCTCCCGTCATGTGCAACCGAAGCAGGAAGAGCGGGGAGAGGGTGACCACAACTCAAAGTCGATATTGTAGTCGGTTCGAACAAAGTACTGCATTGGGGCACTTGTTTGCTCTCCCAAAGTCAAATGAAGAACAAGTGACAGCGTCAGAGTTTTTTATTATCAGAAACCTGATTACAGGCTCCCTGAGATTCTTGTTGAACCGAGTTAGCCTGCTGATATCTCTTTTTTTTGTATTGAGATCTACCGCGACTACTATTACCTCTGAAGTTATCACTGTTGTTATTGTCTCTGTAGTTATTATTGTCTCTATTATAACTGTTATCATGTTTCGAACTACAGTTTCCATGATTATTATCATGTCCACATTGATGTGAACATCTATTTGTTTGGTTTTGAGGTCTACGCGAGGAAAACCCTCTGTTACCATATCCTCTTCTGAAATGCCTAAAATTATTATGTTGGAAGTAACGAGGACTGTCAGCTCGTCTCCAATTCTTCGACGAAGAATCACCCTGAAATTGATTTCCATAGTTTTGACCGTAACTACGGTTACTTTTCTTATCAAAATTTTGTTGGAATCTATTACTAGTGTTTTGACTATAAGGTGCTGCCGAAGCAACTGGCAGACCTTCTTTTACTTTAGAGTTACCAATGGTTGCGTGAGGATGAGCAGTTATGTATTGGCTACAGAAATCTTCCATTTCTTTTATTGTTTTAGGTTTACGTTCATGAAGGAAAGCAAGGAAAGACTCATTAACAGAAGACATGACTTTGTCTCTAAGTATTAAGTCCATAAGTCCTTCATAAGTTTTTTTCTGTCTTAGACAGCTCCACCCAACGTAAAAAAGTAAGACGTGTCTTTGATATGAATTCAGAGAATTGCACACCAGTTTCTGGTAACATATTTTTAAATTGAAGACGATAGCCGTCTTCGTCAAGTTGGTATTTTTTTAACAATATAGCCCTGACAACATCATAGTTGTTCTTGTCAGGCTCATCTACCATGCTTAACATACTCAAAGCATCACCTCTAAGTATTTTGGACAAATGATAAACCTGCAATGATTTATCTATGTTATGTACTTTACATGAAGTTTCAAATCTGTCCAAATAGAATGTTATATCGTCGATGGAAGCATTGAATGGTGGTAGGTTAAGTTTGAAAGTGCTTGCATTAGTCTTATCTGAGACCTTATTTGCATCATTAGCATTACCTATGTTCATCACCCTTAATTTCTCAACTTCCAAAGCTAAGAGTTTTTCTTCATGCTCCATTTTTGCTTTTCTCTCTTCAGACTCTCTTTGTAACTTCCTTTCTTCAACTTCAGCTTGCTTTTCTAACCTCTTTTATTTTCAGCCTCTTTTGCTTTTCTGCTCTTTCAGGACTCTCTTTGTAACTTCCTTCTTTTCAGCTTGCTTTTGCAAGTCTTTTATTTTCATTTCAAGTCTTTTATTTTCAGCCTCTATTTCAAGTCTTTTATTTTCAGCCTCAAGTCTTTTCTCTTCAGCTTTTGCTTCTGCTTCTCTTTTTTGTTTTTCCATTTCCATTTGGAATCTTTTTTCATCCACCTGCATTTGCAGTTTCTTTTGTTCAGCTTCCATTGCTTTATCATATTGAGCAGTTGCAAATTTTTCTAACTTATCACCAGTCTTCCCAAGCAATTTACCCTGCTCAATAAAGTGCTCAAATGTAGCCATGATGTGTAATAATCTGAGTCCACAACCTGAAATAATTAATTATCTTATTTCAAATTTAATTATAACAAGTCTTAAATGAAGCACTTGTTTACTCACAACACCATATTATTATCCCAATCTCTGTGGGAAACAAGTCTTATATCAAAGAACTTGTGTATAGACCTTTTTTGAAATATCATCAATCAACTCTTGATCATAGGTGCACTTCCCATTCAATAGTGCACAATACTATTCATCATTTATTAATCATCAGTGTAGTAGTAATGCATAAGCATAACCCACTATTAAATGTGAATTAACTACTATAAGTGTAACCAATGACTATGTAAACACAATCACAACGTAAACAATAACAATGTAAACATTACACTGTAAACAATACAATGTAAACAATACAATGTAAACAATACAAAGATTTAGCAACAATACGAATACATTCGTAGAAATCAACAAAAAATAAAGCGAAAATTAAAGAAATATCACAAAAAATGTGATGATATCTACGAGAAGATAACACAAATACAAGACACCACAGTGTATAAACAAAAATGTTGTATGAAACTAAATTATAGTAAAGAGGAGGCTAGCAAATACGAACAAATCAAAACAAAACTAAAGAATGCAGAAAAATAACGAAAACAATACTAACACATGGCATCACAACTAACAAAAAATTAGCAACAGCAGTCGCTTTGCAAATTCCAGTATCGGAAATTTGCACACCCTATAGAAAACGCTCACGATAGACGACCTCTATCACGTGGTATGATCTAAGGGAGACTCCGCCCAACCGAAAACCCGCAGAAACATAAACATATAAATATAAATATACAAATAACACATAAACATATAACATGTAAACAAAAGAATGAGATGAAACACAGAAGACTCAGTAGAAGTATAAGGGCACAGTTCACAAACAAACAGGCCACTTAACTTATGGAACTCCAATCGTCAGTACAGCAAACAGGATGTAATCAGCATTCTGAGATCAAAGATCCAACGTTGATTGCCATCTGTACTTGCATCAAAACAGCTACGACGATGGTTGAGACTTGAGTTTTCAAACGGTACATGCAGTGTACAAGAAGTGTAGAACTCGTCAGCGATGGAACTTGGCCTTCTCCAAAGCAGAACAGCAACAAATCGATTCTCCCGTATGTAACAAAACTGGGAAATGTCACTTTCTTGATATGGAACAGCAATTGTTGAAAATTCCAAAAAAGTTCCTGGGCAACGCCGAGTAATTTCGTAACTCTGCACTTCTGTTGTTGTCTTGTAGATGTTGTCTGTAGACTGTTGTAGAGTGCTGAATGAAGCGGGTAAGGGACCCCGAGTATGCTGGTACCAGATCAAACCAGCTTATGGCCACCAAATGTAGCGTAGCAAATGTTGCGTAAGTATTATATGTGTTGATAAATGTTCTGTGGAGGATGTCGCATTTGCCACACAACGTTGAGGGTGTTGTAATTCATCTGCTCCTCTCAAAGTATGATAATCCTGGCCTTTGCGGAGTAGTGTGCCACCCTCAGACACCAGGGATGATGAGGTGTAGTAGCATGGTGTCTTTTGTCTGGTTTAAGTGTGTAGGATGTAGATGTGTATTCAGACAGTGAGCATTACAAGCAAGGCAATCCACACAAGGACGTCACGTTAACTCACGACGTGAAAAGTCAGTGATGCTTGCAACAGCTAGTGACGGTTTTGTATAATTTATTATAAACGCCACAATGACGAAGTGTGTAGACATAAACAAGCAGGTACATCATAGGTACGATCAAACAGTCATTATTACATATGTCGTCAATTCAACAGGCACAGCAGACAGCATCAAAATAATGTGCATTATATGCCTTTTAGGATATCATGACAAGCAGTACATGTAGTCAGGTAGTAAACTTCCCCTTTCCAGAAGAGCTAGTAGATATCAACTAGGAGATTAAATATGGTCTCCTCTATTTGACCTCAACAAGACAGGCATGTCTTTTGAGCGTCACATTATCGTCCTCTATTGTCCAGCAAACAGCAAAGGTATCAAACCTAGATCCATCAACAAAGTTCAGGAAGCAAATAGTCCGTAGGACAGGCATCAATCGATGCGTGACAATCTAAGTGGATCGTGAGCTGAGCAAACTAGTCATATCGTAGACTTTAGAATAAGGCAGGCTAAGCAAAAGTCAACATCCCAAGATGGCGATAAAGTTACTCAGCCAAAAAAGGGATTTAATTACCTGTTCATAAGGAATTAAATGAATAATCACATATGCCTCCAGGCATTAGGAATAACACAGAGATATATCATCTCAAGATAGGAACAACAATCATGAGGACTCCTTCCTGAATAAACTAAGCGAAGACTAGCACATAGCTACGTCTCGCCTTCACAGCTTCTCAACACAGACTGACCTGGGCGGAAATCGTTTTACCAACGCCACAAAAAGGGACATGCGCAGAACAACGCGAATCGAATACAACTCAGGCCAATTTACGAAACGAAGAATGTTCTACAATGTTCGACTTAAGACCTATTACCTTAAAAGGAAATGAATCTTGAAACATTGCGATTGCCAACTGTTTTCAAAGAACTGACGATCTGAGCGCTCCATATATGGTCGTGACTCAAAATCGTTCACACAGCTATCGGCAACCCTAGCTATCAAGATAAGACAACTTCTTAACGATAGCTATCAAGATTAGACGACTGTAGAAATAAAAGTGACTACAATTTCATGAGTTCCTTCCCATGCATTAAAAAATGAATCTAGTCAGAATGCATGGTCAGAATACGTTGCTACAAGTTTTTAGCAGCAACAATGGGCACAAACTCTTCATTCATCCTAAGCTTTAAAATATCTATTACATTTTTAACATAATTAAAAACTTCCACAACAGAGTTGCACTTTCTTTCTATATTTGTCTATGTTGATGAGGAAAATACCCACTAGAGAGTAAACTTGCACAAGATATAATTCAGTCATCTCATTTTCAAAAAAAAAAAAAAAAAAACCTTTTGATTGCAGTTGGAGGTTTGTCCTGTGAAAATAAAAATGATTTCAAAGCAGGATACATTTTTATCATTCTCCCAATGCCAGGGAATGGTGACAACCACCTAGTCTTGATGTGGGACAAGAGTTGTTTATACTCAATTTCCACAAATTAACAATTTTCTTACAGAGCCTCCGTACGAATGGTGTGTATATTAAAATATTGGTATATTCTACATATCATGTGTTCAATTTCTATATTTATTTTTTCAGTTGCATTATGTACACAGTAATTTTAAATGTGTGCAGTACAGCTAACTCCAACTATTAATTTTTTTTTTTGGCAAGGTCGACTTCAATGTCATTTGTAAACTTATACTTCCGTTTCGGCATTCTGGATATGTGAACACTGTAATGAAATAAAAAGTAATTAAATTTCAAAAAATTACATGGAAATTTTAAGAAAAGCTACCAATTATTTTAGCCCACAAACAATGACTTCAAAGGAATAACATAAGACAAAGATTAGTGCAATTGGCCCCCAGTTTCTGTGTGTTTGAAATAATTGTTGGATTTAGAAACTGAGCTCAGACGCATTCCATATGTTATTAATTCAGGCAATACGTTCATAACTGATAAAATTACAAACTGTATAAATAACACTAACTGAATGATTATGACAATATGTACGTGGCATTGTTTACCAATAAGCTATATTATTTTGTGTAAACTAAAAATGAAAGAATGGATTCATACTTAAAATAAATAATTTGTTATTACATTAAACAAGTAATAAAAAAATAAAACAATATTTTACATATCGAATCCCGTTTACTATTCTTTGTTTAAGCGGCGTAAATAATAACTTGTTCTTATTTCATCCTGTTTATATTTAATTTATTTAGTCTTTAACCATGGACTAAATGAGTTAAATATGAACTGAATTTCAACATGTGTACGGTGCTTATACAACGTATAATAAACCAGGGCCTGAATTGTAAAGGTATTATAATTGTTTAAAATACTACTGCTAAACAATAATGATTGAATTTGATAATTGCATTGCGATGACAAGAAATATAAAAATGTTGTTAAAATTGTTTTAGTATTACTTACTTTAATGAACAACAAGAATAAAACTAAAATTTCAGTCGATTGATGTAGATTGAGGTTAGTTGCCATAGAGACGTTTGTTTCCCTCTAAAATTGATGTAGATTGAGGTTAGTTGCCATAGAGACGTTTGTTTCCCTCTAAAATTGATGTAGATTGAGGTTAGTTGCCATAGAGACTTTTGTTTCCCTCTAAAATTGATGTAGATTGAGGTTAGTTGCCATAGAGACTTTTGTTTCCCTCTAAAATTGATGTAGATTTGAGGTTAGTTGATTGATGTAGGTTTGAGGTTAGTTGATTGATGTAGAATGAGGGTAGTTGATTGATGTAGATTTGAGAGTAGTTGATTAATGTAGATTTGAGGTTAGTTGATTGATGCAGATTTGAGGGGTGTTGATTGATGTAGGTTTGAGGTTAGTTGATTGATGTAGATTGAGGTTAGTTGATTGATGTAGATTGAGGTTAGTTGATTGATGTAGGTTTGAGGTTAGTTGATTGATGTAGAATGAGGGTAGTTGATTGATGTAGATTGAGGTTAGTTGATTGATGTAGATTGAGGTTAGTTGATTGATGTAGATTGAGGTTAGTTGATCGATGTAGATTTGAGGGTGGTTGATTGATGTAGATTGAGGTTAGTTGATGTAGATTGAGGTTAGTTGATTGATGCAGATTGAGGTTAGTTAATTGATGTAGATTGAGTTTAGTTGATTGATGTATATTTGAGGTTAGTTGATTGATGTAGATTGAGGTTAGTTGATTGAGGTTGATTTGAGGTTAGTTGATTGATGTAGATTGAGGTTAGTTGATTGATGTAGATTGAGGTTAGTTAATTGATGTAGATTGAGGTTAGTTGATTGATGTAGATTTGAGGTTAGTTGATTGATGTAGATTGAGGTTAGTAGATTGAGGTTGATTTGAGGTTAGTTGATTGATGTAGATTAAGGTTAGTTGATTGATGTTGATTGAGGTTAGTTAATTGATGTAGATTGAGATTAGTTGATTGATGTAGATTAGAGGTTAGTTGATTGATGTAGATTGAGGGTAGTTGATTGATGTAGATTGAGGATAGTTGATTGATGTAGAGTGAGGTTAGTTGATTGATGTAGACTGAGATTAGTTGATTGATGTAGATTGAGGTTAGTTGATTGATGTACATTTGAGGTTAGTTTATTGATGTAGATTGAGGTTAGTCGATTGATGTAGATTGAGGTTAGTTTATTGATGTAGATTGAGATTATTTAATTGATGTAGATTTAATAGTAGTTGATTGATGTAGATTGATGGTAGTTGATTGATGTAGATTGAGGTTAGTTGACTGATGTAGATTGAGGATAGTTGTTTGATGTTGATTTGTAGATTGATGGTAGATTGAGGTTAGTTGATGTAGATTGAGGTTAGTTGATTTGAGGTTTTGAGTAGATTGAGGATTGATGTGATTTGATTTGAGATTCAGATGATTGATGTAGATTGAGGTTAGTTGATTGATGTATATTGAGGTTAGTTGATTGATGTAGGTTTGAAGTTAGTTGATTGATGTAGATTGAGGTTAGTTGATTGATGTAGATTGAGGTTAGTTGATTGATGTAGATTGAGGATAGCTGATTGATGTAGAGTGAGGTTAGTTGATTGATGTAGACTAAGATTAGTTTATTGATGTAGTTTGAGGTTAATTGATTTATGTAAATTTGAGGTTAATTTATTAATGTAGATTGAGGTTAGTTGATTGATGTAGATTGAGGTTAGTTGATTGATGTACATTTGAGGTTAGTTTATTAATGAAGATTGAGGTTAGTCGATTGATGTAGATTGAGGTTAGTTGATTGATGTAGATTGAGGTTAGTTGATTGATGTAGATTGAGGTTAGTTTATTGATGTAGATTGAGATTATTTGATTGATGTAGATTTGATGGTAGTTGATTGATGTAGATTGATGGTAGTTGATTGATGTAGATTGAGGTTAGTTGATTGATGTAGATTGAGGATAGTTGATTGATGTTGATTTGAGGTTAGTTGGTTGATGTAGATTGAGGTTAGTTGATGTAGATTGAGGTTAGTTGATTGATGTAGATTTGCAGTTAGTTGATTGGTATAGATTGAGGTTAGTTGATTGATGTAGACTGAGGTTAGTTGATTGATGTAGATTGAGGTTAGTTGATTGATGTAGATTTGCAGGTAGTTGATTGATGTAGATTGATGGTAGTTGATTGATGTAGATTGTAGATTGATGGTAGTTGATTGATGTAGATTGAGGTTAGTTGTATCAAAGTTCGTCGTAGAATAAACGATGGCTGATGCCTTCTTTTAAATCTTTTCAAATGTCAACATGG